>JAPMOQ010068116.1:183116-241136 GCA_026543055.1 Argiope trifasciata | reverse complement strand
GCATATCATAAATTACAGTATATAACTTTAAAATAGCATATCATAAATTACAGTATATAACTTTAAAATAGCATATCATAAATTACAGTATATAACTTTAAAATAGCATATCATAAATTAAAGTATATAACTTTAAAATAGCACAGTCAATGAACATGTAAAAAACGTTATGCAATCTTTCCTTTAACTAATCTTTCCTAACGCAGTATTTCCTTTAAGTTTCTTTACGCAATCTTTCCTTTAAAATATTATTTCTACAAATTTTTAATACTTTTGAACCAATAAATAGCAAAATTATTATTTATTTATTCAATCATTGCTTCTTTTGTTAATTTACGTACGACCCCTAAAAAACACCTGCATTTATTTTCCCTCTTTGCGAACTCATATCCAGGCATAGGAAAGTATTTTAAATCAGCATTTAAAAGGTTTCATAACTTTGAGACTTTTTGTGATAAAATGCTGAAATTTTGTACCTGACTTATTAAACGACGGGGCATTTATTCATACGGGCCTCCTATAAAATTTTAAACTTTGTACTTTCTTAAAGTTCAAATCCCGGAAAATTTTAATACAATTTATAACATTTTGGAACCTTTTTTTTTTTTGTATTTTCAGTATATGTCTGCGATCAATATTTGAGGGATAAAAGCCGTTATCAAAGTTTTTGAAAACCCTGTACATATAAGTAATAAGTTTTCTGAGTTGTTGTAACTAAACCTGTTGTTATCTAAATTTTTTTATCATTTCATAATTAATTTTTTTTTTTAATTTTCAACAGAATAAATGAATGCCTTAGTTTTTTTAATTGATGTAGAAGAAAATGTAATAATGTTCCTATAGTAACCTTGGAATGTAAAATATATTTAGTGTCGATAACCATTGAAAAACAAATTCCCTTTGTTTATCATTGAATTGTTTAACAATTTAGGAGAAAAAAAATATTTCTAAAGATCTAAGTATAGGAAAATAACCTGAAATTAAAATTAGATAAAATATTTTCAATGTGAAAATTAAACATTTTAATGATATGGAATATTTAGAATTAAATTATTCATTCATGAAACGAAAAATAAAAATACGAAGTTGAATAGTTTTTTCTCTCAAAAATGAAATTATCCATTTAATAATTTGATTGCGCAGAAAAGTCTAAATTAAATTTCACTTTATTTATTTGTTTTAATTTTAATAAAAACACAAAAGCAGACATTTGAAAAATTGCATAAAAAATTGGAAAAGTAATAATGAAAAGTTTTTTAATAGCTGCTTTAACAGGAAATATAAAACCTTACTTTTTATAACGCTTTTTACCAAACGATTTTACCAAATTCATACAATAAAGATGATGCCAAACGATTTGATCAAGAGCTGGGAAATGATCATAAAAACACTTGATTATTTTTATTGCAAAGACTAAAGTTGCTTATTCTATTCATTAAGAATAATTTTACTTTTGAGGCTTGTTCATTATCTGAGCTTTTTTTCACAGGAGCCTTTTTTTTTTAATTGTTTCTTCTTCTTTTTTTTTGTATCTTCAACGCACGTTAATTTAATGCTGTTTATCATTTATGACCACCATTATGAATCCCATTTATATTTGCAATTTTCATTGCTTAAAAAATTTAAGATAAAGCGTTACAATGAAACAAAAAAAATGCAATTATATTTCGTCTTTTTTTAATTGAATATTTTGCATAAAAAGCCGTGATTTAAGAAATGTTATTCTCTGTTTTGAAATTAGAATATTTTCTTTGAATTTGGTATATATTTGAATACAATTATTTAACCTAAAGCAAAAAAAAAGTAAAATTAATTCTGAATTTCTGATAAATAACAAATTTATTTTATAAATCAGTGAGATAAATTTTAAAAAAAATGTTTAGAAAATTACAAATTTTTCTGAAAAACTCAAGATTTAAAAAAAAAAATTCTGCTAAGAGAGACATGCCTTTGAAATTCTTTAACTCATGAAAGGCATTTTTTTTCTTACACATTTCAGACTTTATAATATCGAGAAATAAGATAGATAATATGCAATATAGAAAAATAAGAACATGAAATATTGCCGGTAAATAAACTTAAATTTCTTAAGATGATGCATTAATGTAGATTATTTATTATTTATTCAAAAAAACATCTTCAAAAAATTAAGTGGCCAGTTAGTTCTCAAAATACAATAAAAATTGTAACTTGTTATTACCTAATTAATATATTCTGTTTACGAAGTAGTTACTATATGTTCGGGTTAAAAATATTTTAACTAAAAGAGAAACGACTTCACTTAATGTATATACAGATGAATAAATTTTCGTCTTAGACACCATAGAGAGTACACGTTTTATATGTTTATTATTTAAGTCATTGTAAAGAGTATCAAAAAATTAATTAATTAATTACAAGTGAGTTTGATTAAGCTTAAAACTCTTCAATAAAGTCTTTAGTTGTCTCCTTTCCAGAAGTACGGATTATTTTCCAAAATAACCATAATGTAGATCTAAAATGGTTTATCAATTAACTAATTTAATTGAATTCCAATCAGCAGATCAAATATTAACTAATCAGATTCCTTTTATTCATTTGACTATCACACCATTTGGAAATGTTGATAACTAATTACAGAAAAGTTAACAACCATCGTAAAGTGATAAAAATGCGATTTCATATTCCACTCACGCTTCAACCGATTCCACAAATACAAAAAAACATTTGAGGCGCGATCGGGTAACTTTAAAGGAGGCATTTATTTTCATAGAATGCTTAAATACATGAATTTCAGAATTCTTAAACAGCTACATTGAATGTATAATGCCCCATATCTATATTTTGAATATCATTTTAATAGAATCGAATCATGAAGTCATGATCTTTAAATTATTAAATTGAGTTGGTAATATAATAAATATGGTAATAGAAAATGACTCCTATGTTAAACCAAAACCTATGTATATAGGTTTGTATTCCAAATTAGTTTCTCTAATATTTTTTAAAAAGTCACTACAACGGCTCTAATACACTCTTCTGTGCTTTTAAAATGTGAGAGAAAAAACGTTATAGCTTGAAATTAAATTTTCATTTCAAATTAAATAATTTTTTACATCTCTGTTATTTCTGAAAAAAAAAACTGATTTGATTTAATTCCTATTTTAATAAATTTGAAGACGCAAAAGTAAACAAATAATTAAAATTATCGTCTGCTTTAAAATCATGATCATTAATCAATGTTTGTTCTTAACAGATAGGGAAACGAACACATAAATAAAATTATCGTCAATCACTTAAAAAATTTTTTTAATGTTAATGATAATTTAAACACTTTTTGATCCAGATTTCTCAGTTTAAGTTAATTGAAAATATCTGTAAAGAAATTTAAATTAGAGTATTAAGACAGAACAATGATAAGTTAATTGAACTAAAATCAGAAATGACAGAAAAATATAAGAGCTTTGATACAGAAAGACAAAAAAATAAGTTGGTTCGGAGGATATCCCATTAATTATTAAGGCATCTGAAAACGTTTAAAAGGTCGAATTTCAGAAATGAATGACATTTTTCAAAAATTAGTTTATTTGTTAGACCAATGTTTGAGTTATCCAAAACAGGTTTACTTTTGTATATATGTTAATTAGAAGTCAAGATATTAATATTTTAGTAAACTGAAAGTGGAAATTTAAATAACTAGAAATATCGATTTAAAGGTCCAAAAACATGTCATAAATTTGTATAAACACAAATTTTATTTTAAATGCAGAAAATGTTTGGCACAGAAAAACACAAAATGCCAATGAGAGTTTTAACAGTGTGTTGTGCTTAAAGGTCTTTATTGGTCTTTTAAATCCTCAGATTAATGATACCAGCGGGTGACCGAACTCCACTTACTCCTATTACTAATTTTTAATTGTCTTAAATCCAGAAATATGGTTAAAGTATGTTTATACCATGTGTTTTCTAAAAAAGTGTTTCGAACGTGTTCGGATACCTTAATTGTTCAAATTGTCATGATATATCTTTAAAGTTTACAAAAACTTTTGTGACATAGCTTGTTTCTTGGAATATTTAACGATATTTTTTATGAAACAACTTTAGATATCATTTAAAAAATCTCATTATTAATTTTCACCAGTGCATGGAGCTATATTTTATCAAAATGCAGAATTGCATGAACTCTTTTGGGAGCCATTTTAAATAAAATTTATGTTTTCGAAATAATGTTGACTTGCCTTATTTTTTTCCCTCTATTTCAGATGTCTAGTATTTAATACACCGCGCATTCTAATTATGCTATCGTATATGTCATTATAAACTGTTTATATCTAAATGTGCTTCAATTTTTAGTGAACACAATTCTATTGCTCATTTTGGTCAGGAAACCAAATTTCAATATTTACACCGACTTTATAAATAGCTTGATATTTATCTTTGAAAAAATGGCGTAATGATGGGTTTCCTGAGATGTTTCCCTAATGGTGTTACCCGATGTTTGTTAAACCTGTTTATAAAAGCAATTTTTTCCCATTTTGGGGCATATTAATAATATTATTTCGCATCATTTTCACGTTCAGTGATGTGTGAATAATTTAAAGGGTGGTCGAATGATGTTCTAGGAGAAAAACATCTATAAAGGAGAAAGTAAATCGTGTTTTTTTTTCATAGAGTTATTAATGGCGTATATAATTAAAGTACATCCAAATATGAAATCCCATAATGGTTGCAAAGAAAAAATATGATTCTATATTTGTGAATGCATAGATCACATGTTTTTAAAACTCAATAATATGTATGTTAAGAAAGTCCTTTTCGAAGATTTTTTTTTCTTTTCAAAAAAAGTGAAAAAATAAAAATCATTATAAGTCTTTAATCCGGCTTGTTTCTAGACGATATTTTTAACAGTTAAATTTTACTGTTATTTGCCCCTTTCTTTTATATTTATTATTTTTTAAAATTTATTTCATCAACAGTATGGTTCTTATCATTACTTTTTCTAATGTATATATCACTTAATTTGATTGCATGCACAGTAAATTAACTACAAACGTTATCCATCATGCTTCTTAATTTATGCGTTCTCTTGTTTGTTGTAAGCATTAGTGAATTTAGGCATTTAGTGGCCCTACGCAGCTCACATCTCTTTTAACCATCTCGTAACATCTGGTCTGTTTACTTTTACATTGGATCCCCCAAGGGGAGCCCCTCGAAATAAGGATGAGATCTTCTTGGCTTAGTGGTTGCATATCGCCATCCTGGTGGGCACACGAAAAAGTGGGGATTTGGTTCCTACCATCGATGACTTGATGTACTTCTTTAGGGCAGGGTTGTACCATGGCCAGTGATGGCCCTTGGAGCTCAACCACAGCTCACATCAATGTTGCTGTTGTGATGGTTGGGTCATTAAATTATTATCCATGTGCCTTAAGGCCAGTTGGAATGTCAGTGATATGACTTACTTTCACATTACAGCATATTTTTGACTCAATCAATATGTTAACACTTAACTGGGAAAGTGCTGTCTGTGAGACCACTAGCAATGGACATTCGGTGACCCTTATTCTATTTTAGCCTAATTGAAAGAACTGACCCTGTAGCTTCCTCTTTCGTGACCTTAAATACACTTTTTCAATAGCTTCCATCTGATGCTTTTTTAAATAATTCAGTTATTTCTTTGGGTGCAATCTCTAAGATCATACTTCCCCCTTAGTGTTCCAGTGCCAAACAAGGCTTAGAAAATGACGCTGAAACTTAGACCCCGAAATATCATCCGATTTACTGATCGTATTATGAAGCAGCGCTCCCGACACTTTTAAATGAAGCAGAGAGTGAGTTTAGTGATGAGGATAATTGTACAGAAGAGTTTTTCGATTAAAGTTCGCCTTTATGTTCACATATAATTAATTTTTTTAGCAATAATGTATTTTGAAAAATTTGTAAAATATATTAATATACCAAGAGATATATGTATACATAATTTATAGGTTCATTTTTATAACTGTACGCTTAAAATGCACTAGAAAATCGTGCTATAAAATTTACACAAGGCCAAAAAAAGAAAAAAGTTAAATTTACCCATTTTTTCATATAATTGTTGAATTATTCACTATATAGTTTTCTATATACATTTTTATACTGAAAAAATAAATATGATTTAGAAAGTATAAAGTAATCTGTTTTTTCAAGAATATGAGTTATTGTAACATGTAATTTGAGAAGAAATGTATGTCCTGACGCATTTACTTTTTCAATGATAACATATTTTGAAAAAAATTCTTTAACATATCTATATATCAAGAAAAATATCTTCAAAATATATTGACAATTTTTCATACTAATGCATTCATTAGATAATTTAATTTGAGTGTAAATGAAAAGTGGTCTCATAGATCACAACTCTCTGGTTAAGTTCTAAAATTTCACCTCTCCATTTAAGGGTTAATGATTTATTTTATCATTATTTTGCCTTGATAACTTTTTGTTGATATAAAAATGCGTTGTTTATTTAATCGTTTTTAAAATGTGTATATAAGGGAAAAAGCTCAAGTAATAAAATTTTTAAAATTTTAGCCATAATTATTAATTAATGATTTTTTCCTTTATAATTTAATAATTTAATTATTTTTCCTTTATAATTTAATTATTTAATTATTTTTTATCTATAATTTAATTAATTAATTAATGATTTTTTAAATTTATAATTTAATTAATTAATGATTTTTTTATTTATAATTTAATTAATTAATGCTTTTTTATTTAAATCAAACTCCGCACACGTGTATCATTCAAATTTATAATAATTTTGTGTTACTGTCATGTGAAATAAAATGCAACTATCAGAGAATTATTCTACATATTATTAAAAAAAATTCAATGATATAAATTAGTTAATAATTAATACAATAACGATTTTGATAATCAATGCAAAAAGTACAAAGAAGTCATAATATTGTTTAATGAACGAAATAGGGTTTAAAAAAATTTCGATTGAAAGCAGGTTATTAAAATTTGTAATGGATTTACCAGTGGCTGTCATACACCTAAAGCTAGTCTGCTTATGAAATAATTATTAACCAAGCCAATTTTTACTGATCCAGCAAATCATCTGGTTTTCATAAAAGTATTACATATCTTGCATCAAGGAATTTTTTATTTACAATAATCATTAGGCTTGCGCGTAGGATGGCATTTGGTATCTATAAACTTATCCACCTTTGTTTCGGATTTTGACTTAAGCAAATGAAACTAGTTGAATAATTTTAATATCATATGGAAATTCGATGGCTTGCTGGTTTTCAAATTGACGAAATTCAAAAAAAAATCATGCAAATATAATAATAATAAATAAATCTGTTTCCTGCATTAATAATACCTCACTAATAGTTAATCGCAGAGTTAGAGCAACTGTGGTTAATAAAAATTTTGGAAAGAAATATTTCGATATTAGTGTTATCAAAAATAACGTATTTAATTCCAAATAAAAAAATGAGATCTTGAATCGTAGATTTCAAGTTATGTAAGGACAATATCATTTTTAAGTCATTATTTGCCTTAATTAATTTATCATAAACCAGTTTAACCTGGCGTGAAACAATCAAGAGACTTCTCAACCCTTCTCCTCTCTCTCTTTCTACACTCATGTCCAAAATTAAGGTCACAAACATAAAACCTGCGAAAAAAGAAAAACTATTTTCTGTGTTGCCTCGAAATTTGACGCTGAGGTACAATACAATGGAAGAAAGGCCATAGACACATAACTACGTATGAAAAGATTTTAATTGGGAATTAAGAATCAGGGTATATCAAAAAGTGTTACATTATGAATCAGAGATAAAGTATTTATTTAAGCAAATGCCTGTCTAATATGAATTGTGACCACTGTGCACTGCTATACAGACTTCACAACGAGCTTTCATACTGTTTATGAGGGTGTCAATAAATGTTCGGGGCAACAAAGCCCACTCTTCAAAAAGCGTGGCTTTCAACTCTTTTAGGATATTAGGGATGTTATTCTGTGCAATGGCTCTTCCGATATCATTCCAAACATGTTCAATAGGATTAAGATCCATAGACCTCGAGGGCCAGTCCATATGTCAAATATCCTCTACCTCAAGAAAATCATCACCGATCTGGGCTTTGTATGGGCGCATTATCGTCCCTAAACATGAAGTCTGGGCCAAAAGCACACCGGAACAACTTCACATAGACTTTGAGGGGGCTATCATCCTTATGACGATATGCATTGACAGTAACCGCATCAAAGACATGCTGTGGTGTACCTAACATTATGCCACCTCAAACAAGGATTCCTCTGTCGCCAAATCTGTCGATTTCTTTTACGTATGGGGGAAGATAACGAGTACCTTCCGCTTTCCAGATTAAGATTCGAAGAGTGTAACTCTGTCTCTATTCATCAATGAATAAAACACTCCCCCATTCTTGCTGTGTCCAAGTTTGGCACTGCAAGAATGCACCAAGATCGGCACCACAATAACAGGGCTTTTCTGTTGGATACAGTCAAAGGGAAGCACTCAACTGGTCGTCGGGCATAAGGCGTCTAAGTTTGAATAGTGTTTTTCTGGAAATTCTTATTCCAGACACAGCAGCAAGGTCACTAGCAAGTTGAGGAGTCATTGTCAATACAGCCGTAGTGCACTTAATACCAAATAGACTCTATGACGGCCTTCCTGGTTAACGCACCACTTGTTTGGAATTGATTCCACTACATGGATACCACTTTGGAGGCCACTTGTAATCATCGAGCCACTTCCACCTGAAGCTGCCCAGCTTCAAGCCTGACAAAGGTTCTCAAGGAATCATGTAAACAATTCTGAGAACTCATTCTCACTAGAAACAAATTAGTTTTTTTTTTGTTTTAATGCAATGTTCACAAAATTGCATGCAAAAATCTCAGATAGTAGTTTCTCAAAAACTAATGCTAAACAGCATTTTTCCCACAACAAAGGTTAATATCGTGTTACCGATCCTTCACAATAAAAAATATCGTTCGTTAAAATTTTATTGGAAACCATTTATAATTATTTTCAAAAACCTTTTTGTGATCTTAATATTTTGGACATGAGTGTGTATATATACGTATGTATATAATATTTTTTAACCTTCACTTTCAATCTTTCTAGCTGGGAAACAAAGTTTTGGAGCTCGACCGATTTTTAGATGAAAAATAACCCATCGTTTTTCTAAATATCGAAGCATGCGTTATCTGATAGTTTAGTGATTGTTTCAAACCGGTTTAAATTGGCAAGTTAAATAAGACAATTTAGAAAAATTCAGAAAATGAATTATTTGGGAATCAAGTTAAAAATTAATTAAATTAATTAACTGATTAATTACTTAAATTAATTAAAACAATTCTTAAGAATTCAGAGAAAGAATAATTTGGAAATCAAATCGTAACTTTATTTGGCGGTACGTTGCCAAATATGACAGCCTTCTGCGTTATTTTCTCGTAACCCTAAAAGCAAAAAATTAATTATTTAAAAGTGATAAGTCGCTAATTTTTTTAATTCTTCGAACACAACAAACCAAAAGAACATCATATTCTCACATGATAATAATAATAATAATAAATGAATTATATAAAAATGTTTTTCAGCATTTTTAGTGATTATGCTGATTTTCTAATTTTAAATTTTTCTTTTTGCAGGTGAGTCTTACTTTCTCTTGGGAATTTCGTATGTAATGGAAACAACTCAAGGATCTTTTATTAGTAGAAAACATCTGAATGTATATTGAGTAAGAAGATACTTGCCATTTTTATTGTTTACAAGTGTTGGTTTTCCTTCGGTACTTCATATAAAATCTAGCAGCCTTGTTTTATATAAATTTATGAAAATTGTTATAGATTAGAAATTCTGGGAACATTCAGTATTCATGAAGAACTGCTTCAATGTTTAAAAAAATAAATTTTCAAATTTTCAAATTTACTTGAATAGAGTGCTACTGCCCATTTCGCAACACTCGCTCCAATGTTCGTTTTTTTTTTGTTTTTTTTTCCCTGAAAAGTTATTTGTAAACCCTACCTACCGATTTTACAAATTACTTCATGCCATTTATGTCGAAAATTACTACATGCCATTTATGTCTAAAATGACTTCATGCCATTTATGTCGAAATTTACAAATGACTTCATGCCATTTATGTAGAAAATGACTTCATGCCATTTATGTAGAAAATGACTTCATGCCATTTATGTCAAAAATTACTTCATGCCATTTATGTCGAAACGTAACAATGTATATACATAACTTTCGGTTACAAATTTATTTTGTTCTCCTCTCTTGTCTATTTTTCTCACTTGAGCTTGAAAAAAAAACTTATCCTATTAATAGAATAAGGAAAAATTGTGGATGATACAGCAGAAATATATTGATTTCAGATACAATATCAATGTTAAGAAAATTAAACCGTTTGTTGAAAAATTGAAACAAATATTCCCAAAACTCTGACTTATATTAGGAAAAAACGGATCAAAATTTTACAAATATCCAGTGTATGGTTTTTTATGCTACGATTTTAGTTAAAAAAAGCAGTAAGAGATAGAAAAGATAATTTATAAAGTATTTCTAAGAATTTCGGCTTTTTTAAATCCAAAAATCTTTAGTTTAATTGCAAAATCATTCATGTAAGCATGAGCAGCATTTCTAGAAAGTAAAGGAGTAATATATACCGGAAAACAAAATAGAATTTTGAAGAAAAGCATGAAGAAAGGTGCTTTTCTCCATGAAATATGTGAAAAAAGTCTTTGAGGCCCCAAAATTTCCACCCTTAACTTTCGAATTCAGCAGCCGGCTCGACAATGAAAGAGCAGATGTGGTCTCTGTATGATATTACAATAACTGTGACTTTAACTGCGACACTTCAAGGCAAAAGCCTGGGTATCAGTTGAAAATTTCTCAGCGCATTAAATCTTCATGAGGGAGAAAATTTTACCATTCGATATCGGAAAGAGGGAAAAAACTGCAGCAAAAGATAAAAAAGGGGAAAATTCTCAATTTTTATTTATTTTCTAGATATGGATTTTTTCCCCTTTTGTTGGCGTTTGTTTCGTGTTAGCAGACGATCTTGGAAAAGCGACAGCGATCTTTTCTCCCGCTTTGCTGATGCCGAAAATATATTTGTTGTCGACACAGCTGAATTTTTCTTCTTTAAAAATTTTTTTTTTTTCCTTTTTAAAAAAAAGCTGCCACGCCAACAGTTTCGTTTAAGGTTGAATTTTTCCGGAAATGTTTGCTTTGGTATAAAAAAAAAATAGGAAAAAGTCTGTGACTTTCAAATGTGGTTGTATAAAAAAAATTGGAAATTCCAGTCTATTTCTTCGATATACATTCGACGAGAAAAAAGGTGAAAAAAAAGTAACTTATTCAGCTTGCATTTATAATAAGTTGCAAACAATTTAAATATTAAAAGACTTCTTTCGCTTTTTATTATTGCTTATAAGAAGTTTTCACGGTAAATTAAACTTCCTAAATATGCAACTCAATATACCAGTGGGTTATTCTGAATCGGTAATTAGCTTGACATTGGGATGAAAACATTAAATTATATATTATTACATAAAATTAATTAATTAAATAATTCCTACTCATTTTTTTCAGTTATTCCTTATATAATGTGAAAAGTGAAATAAAAAATCGGTTGAAAGGAGTGAAATGAAAAAAAGAGGACAAAGTATAATCAATTTAGGCATCCTATTTAGCCTAAAAATTATAGGACTAGTTTCATATTGTTCCACTTTAGAAATATTGTATGGTTTTTATAATTAAATAATGAGAGTAACAATAATCCAAAAAGATATGCGTGCAAATCTGTTGAATAAACGTGTTTTTAGATGGCACTAGTCAAAGTCCCCAGGCGAAGTCAGCTATTTTAAGCCGAGAAAGCGTTTCTTGGTTTCTCAGTAGCGCCATCTAGGGTGAAGAATAGGCTTATCTACTCAAGAAACACATTTGATAGTAAAACACCTTTGTAAAGAGAAACACATTCAATCACCTTACATTCAGAAGTATCATGCCTGGGAATCGAACCCGGTATAGCAAGATTAAGGGGAAAACGCGCTAATCATACGCCATGACGCTGTCGCAGAAGAAATTTAATTATGATAGTTGAAAATTAGCTTTTTGGATAACCTGATTGCCCAAATATGGTTCCTAAGTTATTTTTTATTATTAATAATAATAAGGCATGTCGATATAACAAAGGTTGACCAACCTCAATCATATATATGTCTTAAAACAAAATCAAAAAATGAAAAGGAAGTTGCAAAAAGCTCGTCGATATTAAAATCTAAATATAGTAAAATAAGAACTGGACCAGAATGAGTTAAAAAAATGATTTGAAATTGTATGTAAAAATGAGGCATTTTACATACAATAATTGCAAAGAAATTTGAAGTCAAGTATTACGATTGTTGTAAATATGATTTCATTCAAATTATAAATTTACACTTAAGAATACATAATACTTACCTTTGCTCATATTTGTAGGTATGATTATTTAGTTTTATTCATTTAGTGGCTTTTCATTTATGATTTGGCCATGGTGACCTGATAATACCACCATTTCAGGATTATATGTAGTGAAAACTTTATAAGTCAGATGAAAACCTCAAAATTGTGTTACCGCTTTTGTCTTGTGGTCATGTTATCTGGCTACGAACCATAAGTTTGCGAATACGATCTTCGCCTATCTCGAAGAGTTACATCGGTGACCTAGGACGATAAATAATTTTCGTGCAGCTGTTGTGGCAACCTCTATCGGAATAAATAAATAAATAATGGTGATAAATAATCAGACAATATATCACCACTAAAACAACAACCAATATATCGTTCGTATCACCTCTGACTCACTGGAGGGGGAGTATTGTAATGGGAGCTTTATAAGCCAGTAAACAACCTCAAGAGCAGGTGATCATTTTTATCTTGTGATCAAGTGATCTGGCTACAAACCATAAGGTTGCGAGTTCGATCCTCGCCCATCTCTACTAGCAACAAACACACTTGAGAATCTATATCTACGGGAGCCCACTATGTTCATGGATTAAATGCACCTTAAACCTGCTCGTACATTTCAAAATTTGTACGCTGTTATTATGTGACAATTTGAAGACAGAACACATTTCTTTTACTTAATTACTTGAACGTAATTAACTAGTCCACAATACTTACCTAGTTTACTTGAACAAGCACAATGCTACCGCAGTCTCAGTTTAATGATTGTATGATTTAAAACGGGCAGCTTATAATACAATAATCCTAAAAATAATTTTTCCAATGTTTACATAAGAATATCATAACTAAAATAATTAATTATCTTTATTTAATTTTTGATGAACATGGCTGAAAGAAGAGTTCATTCAATGTTCTTTTAGTCTAAATGCCTAATCTTTCAATCTTTAAAATAAACAACAATGAGCATAAATATTTTTTAAAATCCAAATATGTTCTTACAACTCAGTTTTTACAATTAAGACTTGTATGAATTCAAAATTCGTAATAAACTTAAACAAGTATGCATTTTTCTTTAAATATAAAATTACATAGAAGAATATTAAATGAAACCAAAAATATACGAGAGTTACAACAAGTAATAATGTAAAATACAATGAATTTCAATTTTCAGATTTAACTTTTAAAGAAACAAAAAACATAAAGTCGAACAAATCAGAATGATATAGAAATTGTATTTTTCTCAGATGCTTTAAAAGTTGAAAAATCAGATTTTCTACTTATTTTCTTGTCATTCTGCGAAAAATGCAAAATATCTTTCCTCGAAGGGAAAAGCAATTATTCATTCTCCTCTTATTTTCTTGATTCGCATCAAATTTTGAATAATTGAATTCAATTCCAATATTTCACGAATTTCGATTCCGAAATGTGATTTAAACAAATTTTTATTCCTTTAAGCAAATTTGTTATTTCTTAGGATTCCTTTCAATGTTCTTTTTATAAGAATTGTCAACGAAAATTAATTAAAAAGGAAATAGTATTATTTATTATTCTTTATATTTCATTTCTCTTTTGAGGGGTTAAAATAACATTTTCTTCGAAATCCTAGGATTAAATCTCGATTAAAATTTTATAAAGTCACTGAAAAATGTTCTCAAGTATTACTTCAATTCCACCCTTAGTAATAAACCTTCTAATGATTTTTAAAGTAAAGGTTCCTCAAAAAATTGTTAATTTTTACTTTACCAAACAATGATTCCAAAATAATTATTCCAAATTTGATAATTATTCTTTTATGAAGATTCGTTGTAATATATTTATAAATAAAATATGTACATCCATGTATATTTATAAATTAAATATATAATATTTAGGATTACATAAGCAGCTGCTATCTACCAATTCGTCACGATTGTACAGTTGGCAGCTAAGCAATTACATGACTTCCATTTTTCACAAATTTAAATGAATATAGTCTTCAAAACAAGATGAAACTAACTTCAAATAATA
This sequence comes from Argiope trifasciata, assembly GCA_026543055.1. Lineage (NCBI taxonomy): Eukaryota > Metazoa > Arthropoda > Arachnida > Araneae > Araneidae > Argiope > Argiope trifasciata. Next base: position 226,674 of record JAPMOQ010068116.1, on the reverse strand, counting down.
TATTCCCTGGAAGAGTGATTAATATGAGTATTAAATTGAATGCTTGATAATTGATTTTGTCTTTGATTGAATACCTGATACTTGATTGAATACCTGATAATCGATTGAGTATTTGATTGAATACCTGATAGATGATAGAATATTTGATTGAATACCTGATACTTGATTGAATATTTGATTGAATACCTGATACTTGATTGAGCATTTGATTGAATGCCTGATACTTGATTGAACATTTGACTGAATACCTGATATTTGATTATCTGACTGAATGCTTGATTAAATACTTGATTATTTTATTGAATACTTGATGCTTGATGAAGTATTTTATTGAATACTTGATGCTTGATTAAGTATTTTATTGAATACTTAATGACTGGGTATTGATTAAATACTTGATACTCATGGCTGAGTATTTATTGAATACTTGATACTTGATGAAGTTTTCGACGGCATACTTGATACTTGATTGAGTATTTGACTGAATATTTATACTTTATTGAATTATATAGAACATTTTAACTTATTGATGTTGAAAGACTGGCATACTTTATAAATTGCAACATACGAAATGCTACATAAATTATGGAAACATCATGCAGATAAGTTCTAAATGGCAAACCGTTGATTATAGAATTACCAAATTTATAAATAGTCATTTACTTCTTGGATACTAAATACTTTACAATGAAGAATTTTTCCAAATTTTAATTGAATACTTAATTAAAATACGGAGACTCTTCGGAGGGATATCCCAAAAACTTACATAATATTTAATAAACATATTTGTACATTATTGACAGGATACCATTGATGAACAACAATTACGAATGAGTCTATTATAATGCCATTTTTGGCGATTAATCGCTTGAATGTGGTTAGTAAAATGTATCAGAAAACCGAAGGGAAATTGTAATCTGAAAGCTTTTTATCGGACCGATTGAATTCAAAATGTGATTCAGAACTGCTATGATAGTCACAAAATTACATGTTTAAAGAAATACAACTTAAAGATATGTTTACTTGCTGGTGAAATTAATAACCGACAGACCAACATCTAGTAGATTTGGTAAACTTGATACATATCCATATTTTAATTACTAAATCTATGTACCATATATTATACAATTAGCTGTTTTCATTTTGTAACAGAATCTTATAACCGGACTGTGAAACTTCCTGTTACTGAATTTTGTTCCAAATTTGATAGAAATCCGTAGATATGGAGTAAAAACAATATATCAAATTTCATCTATCTGGATCATACCAGCTTCGATTTATGTGTTGAAATGTAATTAGAAAAATATGTTTTAACTAGGTGATTAATCAATTAAATGGCCTGGTGGTAACAACTCAGCCTGTGAGCCGAATGGTTTCAGGTTCGAGATCTGATTCCATCGAATAACTTCCATGGAAGGGAACAAATTGTTGCACAAATCCGTCAGGGCCAAACGCCCTCTTTCCGGTGTGGTGTGGAAAGGGGGATTGCCAGCTCAGGTGCCGTCCACGTCATATGACAACGGTTTAAAATCACGAGGACTGACCAAAAAATACCCTTAGTGTTGCTTTAAATGGGATATTAGTATAACTAAACTAGACTCATCAATCAAATTTTTTGATTACTTTTTTTGATAATTTTTTCACATATTTTGTATACGAGAAAATAAAAATTTTAAAGTTTTCCTCTATAACTTCAGAGCAGATATTATTTTCCACCACTTAAAAGTAAAAATTAAAATAATAATAAATTTCTAATGAAACCAATTTTATTTTAATACAATTTCGACTCGTAATAATATTTAAAAAAATTTTTAAGGATTTGTTTTCTATTTTTCTTTTTTTTGTTTTAGTGTAAAAATTTAGATTTGAATGAATGGGAACGAAATTAAGCAATTTTAAATATGCTCTCTGTTACTACTTATCAAAAAGAGTATCTTTAAATATTATATAAAATTATATGTATTAAGCCTAGAGCCATTGCTTTCATTGGATCATTTTGACCATTGCTTTTCTCCAAAATGCTTCACATAAACATAATAATTTTAAAATGTGTTTTTCAGAAATTGCTTCACTTAAACACAGATCTAATACCGATATAAAGATTTTCAACGCATACTTCATTCCCTTGGTTTCTCTCATTAATTTTTTAGTTTCCAGGATTTTGAAATAAACGAGGACGACGAAACCGTTAAATGAAAATGCTTCCAATTTCTTTTTTCATTTTAAATACCCACAGTTTTGTTATAAGAGTCAAAACTGAAGGAAATTTTTTAATAAACAACTTCTTCATTCGAACTTATTCTTCATTTCTGTTGGACATATGAAAAGGAATCATTAAACAAAGGAGAACAAACATCTTTCTTTCCATTTATTTAAAAGCGTCTCTTCAGGATTTTGTGAGCCATACCAAATTAAATACAAGAAAAAAAAACTTGCTTTGCAATTGTCTTCTTTTATAATTAATATTTACCAAAAGCTGCAATTTTTCACTTCAGGTGTGGCATCTCTCTTCAAAATGTAATGAGAAGACAGGAGCAATTACAAAAATTGAAGAACAAGATTTTTTTTTCATAAACAGTTACTGAAGGACATCTTTTCTAACCAAACATATGCTTCATTATCGTTGAGTGCAAATCCAGAAATGATTGCAATCCCCACTAGTCTGAACACCTAGAACGACTATCTTTTCTAAGAAGCATCGAGCAAAATGATTTTTACTCAAAAGATTGCATACCACCTTCGCATTTTTTTAATCATTATTGTGATTACTGCATTTTTTTTTTTCCTCTTCCAATTCCACCTCCCCTTGTAGTTGTACTTTGTTCTGAAGGCTGGAGAGGCATATTCCCATCTCACGTTCGACAAAAACACGAAAATAAAAGCCAGACACACCGTCGGAATTATTAAACGCCCACTAAAGAATCAGTTTGGGGTATATGGAAGTTTTTCGTATTCCCCCTTCTTGTCCTCATTATTCAAGTACCTTGGCAGCGGAGATTAAAAAACAGAAAGAGAAAAAAAAAGTGTTGTTGGTATGTTGGATTCCCCTCCTCCAACGTGGGTTTCAGAACGTCGGTGGCCCATCTTTTTTTTATTATTATTATTCACAAGATCTCTCTCCCCTCTTTTCTGAAATCTGCCGGCTTGTTTAATGTCGAGATTTGTCTTAAGGCTTTCAGAAAACAAAGTACGTTGTTGTGAATTTACATGAAGTTCGTTTCACTGTGTGTATATATATTCTAAGGATGGATCTGTCTCCCTTTTCCTTCTTAAAGAATTCATTAGAAAAGCTTGGAGAATTTGCAGAAAGCTCGTGACTCTGGAAATGGAATGGTTGTTGGAGTACTGGGGAAGCATGCTCCTTGTAATAAAAGTAAGGAAAAATAAAAGAAAAATGTAGAGCTTTAATCATACACCTCGTTTCCGGAGAGGGTATATAACTGAAATGGAAGTCTTGGGTATAACCTTGCACTCTGCTGCAAGGAATTTCTCAAACAATAATTCTAGTTTTAAGTTTCTGGATTTCTAGTTTCAAGTTTCGCTGGATTCAATGTATTCAGCTTCTCTTATAAAGTTGTATCATTGTGAAACAGGACATTAATTTCAAATTATCATTTCATCAACATCTATATTTCATGAAATAAAATACAGATTGGAGTTAATAAAGAAAATTTGTTCAGCTATTAATATAATAATACTTTTTAAACTGCTGGCGTCCTGGCGTAAAGGTACCCAGGTACGTCTTCCCAGCGATCTTGGCTTCCTAGATTCGAGTCCCAATTAGGGCATGGTTGTTTTTCTTCTCAGTTTTATCTGTGAAGTGTGTGAATGTGTCCCATTGTAAAAAAAGAGCTTGTGCAAGTGAATGTGACGCATAAAGTAATTAAGTTATACTGTTGGCTCTATTTGAAGCTTCTGAGAAAGCAGGATACTCAAACTCAGCTTAAATCGTTGGTAGGTAACCGTTAGCTAGTTTGTGAAGTGCCATAACACAATAACCAATTTTAGACTTATATAATATCCATAAACTGTTAAATACGTGATTCAAAAGTTATTTACTGAAAAAAATGAACTCAAAAAATACTTTAAAAGTTTTTCAAGACTCGCAGATGAGCGGCATGACAAATGACAAATGTATTTTATTTAAGTTATGAAATTTTGAACAGTAGAATATAATAAGTGTTTTTAATGATGGTAATGGAATGTATTAATGATGGATTCTTGTAAAACGATGATGTAATATTTTAATGGTATGTAATTAAATGAAGATGAGACAAAATAATTAAGATTGTCATAATACATTGCGAGGATTTTATTGAAAAGAGGTTTGAAACTGTTCGAATAAAAATTCTTACTTGAAAATGCTGAGAAGGTATTAGAAAAACTTAACTGGCTTTTTTAAAGGGTGAATTTTTTTTCTATCTCAAATTGCTTGTCGAGAACATGATTATTCGCCCTTTACTTAAAACATGTGAAGTCTAATCATGTAATGTATTAAATCAATGATAAATACAATTAGCTGGGCAATATATACATAAGTGACCTCTACTGTGATGTAAAATTCTTTTTTTATTTCTGTAAAATTGTCATTAGATTTCAAAGTTACATTTTTCAGAGCATTTGGCGAAAGTCACTTGAATCTGAACTGACTCCATTAAATTTGACTTTATGAATTAAATAAGATAATGAGAGCGTTAATTAATTAGCATTACAATAAATAAAACAATTTAATTATTGCAATGCTAATTAATAGACGCTCAATTATCTTATAATCAAAGACAAAAAAGAAACTTATAAAATTTAAAAATATATTTATATGCTTTTGCCTTTGAGACTTATATGTCTTTATGAGACTTTTATTGGCTCTGAGATTTATTAATTTGTCTTATAATTGTTCAATTATCTTGTAATCTAGCATAAAAGAAACTTTAAAAAATTATAAATATCTTAATTTCATTCTCCTAACTCTCTCTACTTTTCAAAGAGGTAGTCTGAATTTGGCATCGCAGTCTTCTGAGAGTTTTCAAATTTGAAACCACAACTAAAAATTTTCAAGGAAAGAAAATAAAAAAAAATCTTTTTCATCTGGGATGTCATTAAGATAATTTTTTTCTCCTTAAAATGTAAAATCCAACTTAATTAAGACGCGATTAAACAGGATTCCTAGAATAAAAAAGTAATACAAATTTTTTTTAGTACAATTGCTACTTAGGTCAAAAGAGAAATTTTTTATTTCCGTTACTTTAAAAAAAGCCATTATTAAAAAGTTATTAAGTATCAAAAAATTATTGATTTTCGCAAGAATTGAACGCTTATTTTTCACATTCACTTGAAAAATACCGAAATCCTTGCCTTTTACCGATTGAGCTACTGCTTATTTGTTTCAAATTTCATTACAAACATCGAAAACTCTATTTAAAGTATTAAAAATGAATTAAATTAAATTATAGAATTAATATTTGAAAAGAAATATATTAACATCCAGTGTCATCCACTTCAAGTTTAAAAAAATGTATTTGATCTTGAGTGGAAGAATAAAAAGTATTTTATATATAACGACATTTTTCAAATAATTTGTCTTAGTGATAGGATGAATAAATAAGCAAATTATCAGCTTTTTCATTTCCCCAAAAAACATTTTCCATTATATGAAGGGAAAAATTAACTATAAATTAGTAAAAATAAATGGATAATTATTTGGAAAAATAAAACAAACTCCTTTATAATTTCTCATACAAATTTAAAGAGTCTGGGTGAAAAACATTTTTCTATGGAGTCTTCTGAAATCAATATATTTCTGGGCTACACATTTAAAATAAGATCAGTTTAAGAAATCCTACATAATAGTTTTTTTCTGGATGGACAAATTTGGAAGGAAATTCAGATAACTGAACAATTTGCTTCGTGTTCATTGTAAAGCATTATTTGCATTATTGAAGGATCAAAAATATTGTATTCAATCCTAGAGAAGAGATGATAATTTGTACGCATTTGAATTAGGTGCAATTGGTAGTTGTTATTCGTTTGTGGATATAATTAATTTCTATAGGTATATTAAAACATTTAAAATTTGATACAAATTAAATAATTTTTTTGCAATTAAGGTATTTCCGGGTTTACTCTCGGTTAGTAGGCTATAAGTCTCTGTGTTGTATTTTTTCTTACTGCGCATGCATTTGTGGAATTTGGCAACTTCTTTGTCGTGAAAAAATTGATAGCTTATCATAGATTTATTCATACATTTTTCACTCCTTGTTCTTTTTAATGAGAATTTTTTTCATTTTATTCGTAATTTCTTTTTTATAGTGTTTTTTTTTCCAAATTTAAGTACGTTGATATTTTTTAGAGTTCCAAACGATTTTTTGATATGTTTTGAAATTAATATATTTTTGACTGAAACGTTGCTAGCGAAATCCTCTTCAAATTATAAATACGAAAAAAAGTTAAAGTACGACAGTAAATAAATAAAAGCAAAACTTTCTTAGAGTTATCGTAAGATAGAAAAGGGAGCTGAAAATCAAAATATTGTATGTGGCTTCTTGTAATTTATTATGTTTCTCAATTAGAAAGGAGTTTACTAGTGATAAAAGTAGAAAATATTCTGAAATCAAATACTTTAAGCATTGAGTTTGATTTGATCAAAGCGAGTAATAAGTCACTAATGGAACAATTTCAAAATTAATATGTTTCTTAACATTGTAGATGAATAACAACCCTGCAAAACGAAAATAACTCTCTGTAATATTTTGAAAATAATTCTTTTGTGCAATTGTAATGAATTTCCATTTAGAATCAAAGTTATTTTTAATACTGAGTTTGATTTGGCAAATATAGGCAATTACATGCATTATATTGTGGTAAATATAGGCAAAAAATTAATTATTGGTAATAAATTTTCAGAGGAACGATGTTTACTACTAGTGTAGACATATAACAGCTCTGAAAATTGGAAAGTTGTGCATGATTTCACGAAATATCTGCCATTGTATAAATACAACGAAATATCTTTTTGAAATCTAAGAATAACTTCCTGCAAAGAGACGCTTTTAATATTTCGTATGGCTTCATAAGTAATGTGTTTTAGCCAATATGCCCAAACGGTCTTTTCAGATGTTAGTTCAATGAGTTGAACCCGCATCTAGATTTATGTTATTTTAAGCTAAAAGTCTTTCATTTAAAAATGCAACCTTTCTGCCTTGAACTGCCTTATATTAATGATATTCTAATACCTGGACCCACAATAATATAATTTTTTATTCAGATTTTATAAATGATTATTTTTTCTGCTCTATTTATCATGCTTCTAAACAAAAAAAAATGAGCAGCACATTAAAATTACAATAAAGAAATAAATTATTCTTATTAAGCAGTCATTGACCCGCATTCTAAATGACTTATAAACACTTCCCGCCTAAAAATAAAACTTTAATTATAGCTTTTTTTAAATTCAGACATACCAAATTTAAAAAAAAACACAGTAGTTTTATCTTATTTATTTTTAAAAAAATTATAATTGAAAAATCAAAATGGCACTTTTACATTTCCGTATTTCGTCTTTCGTACTAAATGGAATTTGAATCCTAGAATATAAACAGTGTGATTATTTTTATTTCAACACAGTTGTAAATGAAAATAACCAAGCAAAAACTGAAGGTTGTTAAACTTCCTTAAATCTATATTAACTTTACCGCGAAGTAATAGTAAATATTTTAATTTTTTCTGCGTCTTTCTTTTCAAAGATACGAATCTATTTAGTTAAAAATTTGAAATACAAAAAAAAAATGAACTGACAATTTAATCTTGATGTGACGTATAACTAAGCTATAGAAATTATTTGAATTTGGTGAGTCAAAATAGGAAAGCTATCAGCCAAACGGTGTTACGTTTGCCCAAATATCTCTCTTTCCGATTTAGATAAATATTATTGAGTGAATATTTAAATAATACTTCTCGAATCGGGTGTGTTTTATAAAGTAAATATTGAAAGTAATCAAGCACAAAATTGACTTTTTAGTTCAATTTCCTGAATGCGTAAATAATCTAAATAAGTATATACTTTCCGGCATTCGGTATTGAAATGTTCTACTGCTACATAAAATCTTATATATATTATGATAATATACAATAAAAGATCCAATGCGTTTTAAAGCAAATGAATATTATGAGTTTATTTCTGTTTTTTAAATAAAAATCCGTGAAGTCTTGTTTCATATTATCTGTTTTGAGTACAGAAAACAGTGAGTTTCTTGGAAACATGACAATCAGTCTGTTGAATCAAAAACAGATTTCTTTTTATTTTTAAATTTCTATTTTTACATTTACATTTCCTGTATTCTGTTATTAATGGAGAATGTATTGATATTCTTCAATATTCCTCAGATTATTTGTGATATTCTAATATTAAATTCCGTTGCTCTACATCTCAAGGCTATTAGCTTTTTGAAAACAGGAGAATAGTTCTGTCAGCCGGTTTAGATCAAAAATAAAAGTTCTTTTTTGTAAATTTCCCATTTTTATATGTATATTTCTTAATATTTTATATATATGTATCTTAAACCTTTAGATTAAGAGAAGCTCTTTTCATGTAATTTGCTTTTGAATTCAGAGAAGATTTTGGTTTTCAGAAACAGTAGATTGTTATTGAGTGATTTAGCATTCGAAATATATGCAGTCTTATTTTTCAATTCATACCTTGAAGTAGAAGAATTTCTTAATTCATTCTTTGAACCAGTCTATTTTTTTTAATTCGTACTTTGAACCAATCGATTTTTTAAATTCGGACTTTGAACTGATCTTTTTAAAAAATTAATTCTTTGAAACAATCTATTTTTTGAATAGGTCTTTGAACAGTTTGCCTTTAGAAGCATTTAGAGAATATTTATGAAAACAATATTTTTGTGAACTCAAACTGATATTTTCAGGAATCATAAAACAATTTCGATTGATCAATAGAGCAGAAGTCATATCTTTTAATGTTTCCCATTTAAGAGGGAATAAAGAGATATTTTCTCACTAAGAAAAAGAGAAAACACATTTACCAAAACTCTTATTAAATGCGAGTGAAGCCTTTTCAAACATATTATTAAAATTAAACTATTTAATATCCTCCGAAAAAAATTGTTTTCCATGAAAGTAACAGCTAATGATGTCATAGTTCTACGTCAATCTTTTAAAAACGCATCTGCTGTCAAAGAGGCATACTTAGTAATAAATAATTACTGGTAAAAGTAAGTCAACCTTTTAAAAACGCCTTTACTTTCAAAGAAGCGCGCATAATAATAATATAATACTGATAAAAGCAGGTTAAAAATATATGCGATTAAAGATGTTGATGAATATTGCCATAAGTGCTTTATTCATTGCCTACGCTATTTCAAGCTTCAACTCTTTGTTGCCTTCAATTATTAAAAACCTCCTAACGGAAACAGGATCATGTTCTCACATGAGAGTATAATACCATTTTATGTATTTAAAAAATAAATTCAGAGTAATGGAACGTTCAAGAGCGCTTTCATCAATTTGTGTACCTCCGGAACTGAAACACCAAACCAAAAATATTCAAAGTTTCTCTTTACATACCAGAACGTTTCAATGCCTCTTTATTTTTTTTATCTCCCTAAAAGGAATAAAGAACTCGAATCGAAAAAAAGCGCAACTTCAAAGCTTTTCCCTCACACAAAAATGTCAAAATTTATCAAAAGGCGCTGCCAAATAAATATGACAAAAATACTTTTCCAATGGTGAAAAAATAAAAAAACAAAAAGTGCCAGAAAGAATCGTTTTATATTCAGTTAACTTGCAGCCCAGAAAAAACCTTCTACTTTACTATTTCTCGTCCTTCTTACCCTATCTGTTACAAAATAAAGAAGAAAAAAACTCTCTGATTCTTGTTTATCGTGCTTTGGAGTACGGATATATCTCTTTTTATGCGTCCGAGCGTCAAGATTGGCAAAGGGAAATCTTAAATCTCTCTTCAATTCTTATCTCTAAGAATGCAGGAACTCATAATTCGCACTTTTGATATAATTAGATTTTCTTCTATGGGTGTTCTAAGAAATGCCTTTTCATACAAATACCCTCCGGGGTAAAAGGAGGGGGACTGTTAATTGTCTCATAAAGTCCGTAGAAAATATCTTTTCGATATAATACTACAAGATTTCGCCGTTCGGAAGATCCAACGCTTTTAAGCACTGTTGCAAAAATTTTTATCTTCACTCTGATGATGAGCATATTGCAAAGGATCTATGCAGTGGTTATAATGAAATGCAGATAAGTCCTTTGTTCTGGAATTTTCCAGATTTAGTAATGTGCAGAAAATTAAGGGAATGAAAGGAAGGTATTGGAATATATTTCTTGAGGTGGTATGTTGCTCCGAAGAAGTATTTTAATAATGAAAGCGGTTAATTTTGTAAATTAAGGCACTGGAGGAATAAATCTATCGATGCAAAAGAGAACGTAATAATAAGCAAAGGCGACGAATATTTTTGACAATGCTCCAGGAATTTTCTCATTATCAATGACGCTTCTGGCTTTTATAAGCACGCTCTCAAAATTATTTTTATATAAATATTCTATTCAGAAAATAAACATATTATAGAGTGGCTTAAGTAGTTGATGCACTAAGTTCAAGATTCAGAGAACTGTGTAAAATACCACTTCTCCTTTTTACCGAATATCTAAACAGCTTGGAGCAATTTTTATATTCAAATATTCGTTGAGCTCCATATTGCAACTTTTCGTATGAAAAGCAATTAACGCATTGCTATTCGCTAACGTAGGCTTTAATATCCAAACTTTGTTACCACCTGATGGCTAATTCATAATTTTTATTTTCATAATTACGAAAACAGCCAGCAACATGAGATAGTTTGATGTAATTATTCTCTTATTGCAATGTAAGTCCTCTTTTGTAAATGGAAAATCAACGGTACATGAATATGATGAGACTATTAGGGATTTGATTCTGTTGAATTTTTACAAATGATTTTGGGAGTATACTTTAAAGAAATAATTTTCAAACTTTCGGTCAGGGCGATGGAACTCTATAGCTTCTGGCTTGTTTAAATACTCTCCCTAATTTTTTTTATTATATAAGTATTCTATTCGAAGAATAAGCATATTATAGAATGACTTAAGTAGATGAAAACTGATTATCTATATGCGCATAAAAATTAAATAATCACTAATTTACAGAACTGAGCAGCTTGATGCAATTTTTGCATTTGAATTTCCATTGTGTTCCATTTTGCAAATTTTCATATATAGTACCAGTTAACACATAAGTTGAGTTAACTCGGTCTTTCATGTCCAAACTTTTTTACTATCTCATGGGCTAATTCATGAATTCATAATTTTCATTTTCATAATTGGGAAAACCGCCTGCTATAAGTGATTAAATTACCGATATCACTATTCTGCATTAAATTATCGATCATTGATAAATTAACAGATATATTTTGTATTTCATTATTAATACTTTAACATTAAAATGAAAAATAAATATTCATAAAAATATTGTTGATAATAGCAAAATTGTTTTATCTATCCTCTGATTCTTTAAATAGAACCGTTAGATGATTGTATTCCTACAATTCAGCTTTTTTTTTCATTTTATTAACTCACTAGGAAAAAAAATACAAAAAAAAAACAGCAAATGCAATTTTTCGTTTTCTTAAAAAAGACCTGATTTAAATCAGGTTATTACAAAAATAATTTTTTAAATTTCCAAAAAAAAAAAAAAAAAAAAAATCTTCGAAACAAGCTAATAAATGTACACTTTCCTTTTAATAACCGTGTTGTTTAAAAAAAAAAAGTGTATACAGATATTGTAAAGTATTGATCTCGACCGATCAAATATGAGAGTAGAATTTTCAGACAATTCTTTTATTTACATCAATATAACATCTGAACAATTTGTTCTAATCTAGATTAAAATACTTGATATTTACGCTACAGTCGAAGTTTTATCGTGAAAAGATTTCTCCATTATTTCGGAGAAAAACACAAGATATTAACAGGGGCTAGTCAGCACGGCTAATCCCGTTTGGAGCGTTAAAAAATAGCAATCCGCAATCCAAAAAGTCTCTTCTCTTTAAAGAAAAACCCGCATTTTATTATTGTCCAAACTTTCCCTTCTCTGTTCCCATTTGTCTACGTGAGATCTCTACCGGCTTATCGGTTAGCAAAAATTACCCATACTTGTGGCGTGGAAAGTAACTATCCATAATGCGGCCTCGCAGTCGACCATTCAGGAACACGTGTTAATGATATTCCTTCACAAAGGGAGCATTTGGTATCCAGATGTTTGATACTCCTTTTCTTTGAAGATGCGAGAATGCATCTTCTCTCGAGCAATGAACCTCACATGTGGTCTTTCAGCTGAATCACTCATGACTAGATGCAATGACCACTCAGCGAGAAGCAGACCCCCCCACCTAGCAATCTGGAGACTTAGACAATCTGGACAGGGGAACATTAAGTATGCTTTCATATTTCATTACATTAAAAATTACTTTAAACTACAATTCAGTCTCTAGTATCCGGTTCACGAGCATCCGACTTCCGCACTATCCGGCTAGTTTTCTGTTATTATTATTAAATGAGAAAAGAATGGAGTTCAATTGGAAAGATTGCTAACGCATTGGAAGCGGTCACCTGCTACGATTATCTTATGTGTCTTGAGAAAAAATACAAATTGCTACGGGAAATTAGCAACATTCTACTCATTTTTCATTGTTTTGTCAATATGTAACCAATCTTAATCTTTGCTGCTGCTCCTGTTTACAATTGCACAGTATGTACAGTGTTTAAAAGTTGTTCTTGGGGTATACTTAATGCTTTCTTAAGTATACTACACAGTAGATTTCAAAATGTGTAACAAAAAACTGTTTTAGTTTAGTTTTTTTTTTAGTTTAGTTATATTAATGTCCCGTTTTAAAGCAAAACGGGGGCTATTTTGCGACGGACCTCGTAATTTTGAACAACGGTCAGATGACAGGGACGAACGACACCTGAACTGCCCTCCCCCCTCTCCATACCATGACACACCAGCGGGAGGACGTTTGGCTTGACAGATTTAACGTGCAAAAGACCCCTTCTCACGACGGTTCTTCGGTGGAATCGAGTCTCGAGCCTGAAACCCTCCGGTTCCGAAGCCAAGACCTTACCGACAGACCACCGCGGCCCAAACTGTTTTAGTGATTATGGAGGAGAAATTACTCTCTATACTGAGACTTGACTCTTTATAACAGCAAGAAAATAAGTTAGGAATTAAGAAATATACATTTGAGGGCTGGTAAAAAATTCCAACAGAAATTGAAAGTGGTGTGTTGCACAAGTTGGTGGAAGTGAAATTAAAGTAAGAAAAACTATGAATACTCAATAAGAAATGGAAAAATACATATCATAACAGTTTGTTTTGGGTATAGAAATTTTGTCTTCTGGTATGATGATATCGTGAACTGGAAGAGAGAGAAGTAACTTCTGAAGATAAAAACCCCTTAGAGGGTTCTAGCTCATATGAAGATGTCACTCACACATTCGATTGCAAATCCCTTTCTACAGGGAGCAAACTCACAAGGGAGTGAAGTAGCTTCTGAAGATAAAAACCCCTTAGAGCCCGTGAGCAGAAGTCTGATTTCTAGCTCATATGTAGATAACACTCACACATTCGATTGCAAACCCCTTTCTACAGGGGGCAAGCTCACAAGGCAGTGAAGTAGCTACTGAGGATAAAGACCCCTTAGCACCCGAGGGCAATAGTCTGATTTCAAACTCAAATGAAGATTACACTTACATATCCCCTTGCAAAACCCCGTTTTACATGGGGGAAAGTCTCACATTTCACAGATAGAGAACAGATAGATGAAGAACAACTCGGCCAGAAAAGGGATGCCCAGATCACGGGGAAGGCGCACTACCTCTGTGACAGGATGCCGACTGATGGATCAATAAATGAGTTCATAGAATCCAACCTATCCGGCTTTTTTGTCATCCAGCCTGCCCTTCCGTCAAATTATTCTGGATACTTGAGGATGTATTAATAATCAACTTATGTGATTTTTTTAAAAATGAGATGCAGTCATTTTTTTATGATTATTGTTATGTTTTATTGTAACTATAACTTTTATATTATAAGCACTCAGAAAATAAAATACTCCTGTTTAAAATATATGTGAAAGAAAACATGGTAAGTTATAAGATTATATTGCAATATATTTAGGGTAAACACTTCTGTAATGTTATGGCAACTTCAATTGGGATGTCTAAGAAAATTGAAGAAGATCCAACTTTTCAAACACAGTCAAAATAAATTTGTTCTGTGACGTTGAAATTTCTAAGCATGTATAAGAATTACAGTTATTTCTTTGGTCGGATGAATCAAAATGTAGGCACTTATATTGGAATGGAGCTATTATTCTTACCAATTCATCTATTTGAAAATTTTGAAGCTAATCTGTTTTCTGCTAACTAGAGAGATCAAAGTGTTTTTATTTATTACCTTATGAAATATTCTTACGCACTTCAGCATGGAAGACTGAAAAACATTTAAACCACATTTTTGTCTACCTTGTTCAGGAGGAAAGTTCTCAGACTCAAATGTAGCGTAAAATAAGTAAGCAATAGTTGCATCGTCATGCAAAATTTGAATATCTGAAATCTTGGGCATGTGAGATTTGAATTCGTTTTCCTTTGAAACAAAATTGTTCTACATCAAACTGTTGAAACTAAATTGCTGAAACTTTTTTATGGATTAATATTATATTGAAGAATTTCGGAAAATATTGTCCAGTTTTATCTATCAACAGATTTATAACAGAGTTAATTACAAAATCAAATCAACATTTTCTGTTACAACAACGTGTAAAATTTACCCTTAAGGAAAATCTAGAAATTTCTATGGTATGATTAACTAAAAGCAGATCATTTAGGGGAGTTTTTTTGTATTTTATCTTTACTTCAAGCTTCAGTGTAGTACACTTGTTGTGTGTTTCATAAATACATTGACAAAACGGATTCTATATGCATGATGATACGGCGGAAATCTACACTTTGAAAGTACAGAACATATATAATAATATTTTATTATGGATTTAAAAAAAACTAAAATCTTTATCTTTGGATATGCATGTAGGCTTAGCAAAAAGTACTTAAAACATTTTTGCAGAAAATATCAGATTTAGACTTGTATTTAATTACTTTTTCATATACGCAGTATATAGAAAGTAAAATAATTGCCAACCATTGGTACACGAGAATTTGACAAATCTCTACGTTTTACCATTCCGTAAGTTTGAAAAATACATTTTTAGAAAATGTCCGTTTTCTCTAGCTGTGACAAATATAATTCAAAAACACTTTGAACTGGACGGATTGAATTTTGTATATGGTCTTTATTGCATATTTGCAGACCTCCATCAAATTTTGGGCAAAGTTCGTTCAGAGGGAGGGAGTCTGTCTGACTGATCAAATATAATTTAACCGGATGCGTGCAAAACTATACATGCTGGATAGGTAAAATTCAATATACAAATGGAATATTTATAGTTATAGACACTTCTGAAAGTTTGAGCGAATCCAAACAGTGATTGAAAATTTGTCGACCTGTACTTTCAGAGCATGATAATTCAAATACTCATAGATTTGATTATAACAGATATAATTTGAGAATATTTGATTACAAGTGCCCTTTTTTGTCAAATTTCTGTCTCAATTAGTTCAGAAAAACGTATCTAAAACACAAATTTGATTTTATGGATATTCTTAACA
Organism: Argiope trifasciata; assembly: GCA_026543055.1. Lineage (NCBI taxonomy): Eukaryota > Metazoa > Arthropoda > Arachnida > Araneae > Araneidae > Argiope > Argiope trifasciata. The sequence goes on along the minus strand of JAPMOQ010068116.1, from coordinate 210,906 downwards.
GCATACCAGAATTAACCTCATAACTGGGTTTGGCGAAATATTACATTTTAAAATGAATTGAGTGTCGCCAAATAACTTGCCAAGAATGGCATGAAAGATTCAGCAAAAAAGCTAAAATCAAGCCAAAGTTTATATTTTATAATTATTCCACACCATTGCAAGTTTAAAAAAACAAATAATGTTTGAAAATTCCCCTTTACTCCCTTATTAATTCTAGTTTTCCTCACTTATTCCCTTTCATCCGTTTAAGAGTTCTAAATAAAGTATCTTTAATCTTACTTTCAATATTTCAATGACGCAAACCTTGTATAGATTCGTTCAATCGATGCTATGTTTTCGTGTACTTTACTTCTGCTAACATAATTGCACTGATTGTAAAATCAGCTTAAAGAAATTACCATTGTAAACTTTTTTCTATAATACTATCCTAAATCCTTGTTTCTAAAATAACAGCAGGACAAAATAGAGCATATAATGAAATTATTTTTATCCACGAAGCGATAAATCCTTCCTTAATAACTTTGATAAATGAAATTGCACTGATAGCAATTAAAATTCTAACTGAATGGAAATCCCTAATATTTGTTCCATGGAATAGCAATAAACATTGCAATGGCTTGCTAACACTTTATAAAGAAAAAAAAATTGCATTTATGCTTTGTTCGATTCAAAAATGTTAGACAATATAAAACTACAAACGTCAAACCAATTACATCTTCTCATTTATTTTATCGATGCGATGATTACATATGAAATGTGCCTCAACTCATCAATTGCTTTTACTTATAATTTTCGTCCTAATATGCTTTCTGTAGCATCGCTTTAGACTTACTACATCACAGAAGATTGATTGTAAAATCAACACAAAGCAATTGCCATTTTGAACTTCCTTTTCCATAATACCCAACTTTGAATAAACCTTTCCAGAGTTTGCAATTAACAAACAAGCAACGAAAAATGAAGGTATCTTCAATAGAAGAGAGAGTTCCCGCTTTTGCCTTTGTAATGGTAAACGATGGTATTGACTTCTAGAGTATAATCAGACACTCCATAATTGCAAACGGAATCATCATTCTCTGATTACGACAAAATGGCTTCTTTTACCCCTGGGAAGAAGATATTATTAGAACACTAAGAAAATATTCCTTCATAATCGACCTTTACGATCGTTTAATATAATTATGTGCTTACTGGAATGTAAGTCCTCTGTTGTAAATGGAAAATCAATGGTACATGATTGTGATGGTCTTATTATGATGGATCCGAATCAGCTGAATTTTAACCAATTGTTAGGTGATATGCTTTGAAGGAAGTCGTTTCAAATTTTCGATCAGCGTTGTGTACGAAACTGTAGTTTCTGACTTGTATCGGAACACTGCAGTTTAGTTAGATTAATAATGATTATTGGGAAATTTTTACAATGGGAGAAACATTTGAATAATTAAATATACCAATGGAATAGATTGAATATTCTCTAATAAAGGTGCTATACTAGAGAATATCTTTGTTTCATTGGAGTGCAACAGCTACGAAATATTACCTTTGGCGTGAATATTAGCCTTTTTACTGAATGTATTGTGTGTGATCATTGAAGACTTATTTCGCGATAAAATCCTACAGCATTGGAATAAATAGTTATGAAATATTAACCTTTGGTGTTAATTTTTCATTCTTTCTGAATCCATCAAATGATTCTTAGAGAAATATTTGGTGATTAAATCCTATAGCATTTGAGTACGACAGTTACGAACTACACATTCGGTGTGAATTTAGCATTTTTACTGAATCTATTCTGTGTCCATGAGTGAGTTATCTGGAGATTAAATCACATAGTATTGGAGTACAATATCTACAAAATAATTTTTGGCTTGAATTTAACGTTTTTACCGAATCTTCATGCCACCCTTGGCAAATTATTTGGCAATTAAATCCTAACATGCAGTCAATAAAATTTGAAAGGGGAAACTGTATATTTAATGGGTTTTTACCAATCGATTGAAACAAAAACTTGTCGAAACGTTGCACTTGTAGTCACAAAATCCCATGCCAAATTCTAAATATGTAGCTCGTTGCATTTTTGAGCTGTCGCCTTTATATGTTTCTGTAAGTACGGAATGACAGATGGTCAACCACTCAATGAATTTGACTCAAAGTTAATAGGTGTCTACTCTAATGATGTTAAATGTGTGTACCTCTTCATCTGAACAGGTGTTTTTCAACTTTTAATAAAACTCAACAAATTTGGCGTAACGACTATATACCAAATTTATCCGTTTATCTAGAAAAAATTTTGAGTTATTTTTATCACAGGCAAAAATATATACGAACATTTACCAAAAATGTATTTTCGAATTTACGGAGGTCTAAAACGCTGACATTCGTCAAATTCTCGAGTTTGGAATGTTTGAAAATTACTCTATTTTTTCTATGCTACATATACAAGAAAGTAATAAAAGCGCCCGTTGAAATAATAAATTCGGAAAATATTTTAGATTTTATCAAGGCAATTATTTTTCATCATTTTATCTAAACTCTAAAGAATTTTTTAATTTGTTCAATTTCCTACCGTTTCGTTTTAGTTTGAAAGTAGACTTTTAATGCATCTTTTGTTCCTGCAAAAATTATTTTAAGTTATACTAGAATTTTTTAAATTACCATACGTCTGTCGCAGTATGGCCTACTTTGACTCTTGTGCCAATAAAACAACAACAACAACCTACCAACCTACCAACCAACCAATCGATCTCTTAAATATAACTCAAGCGCTGTGATCTGGTCTCCACTTCGAGATTACAATAATTATAACATACAAAATTTAATATTTCAGTTACGATAATCCTAGAAATATTATGCTGTATGTCTTTATATAATTTAGGTGCATTTATCTGGTCTCCTCTTCGAGATCTTAATAATTATAACATGTAAAATTTTATGTTTCATTTACGATAATCCAAGAAAATTTATACCATATCACTTAAATATAATTGGGGCCCAATAATCTGCTTTCCTCTTCGAAATCGTAATGCTTTAGAAGATCGACTTTACCGGATTACTGTCATGTTTATGTTATACTGAAAGATATAATATTATAATGATGGTCAGGTATTTTTTCATTATTGTATAATACAATTATGGCGAAGTAAGAGCAAAATCATCTGAAAATACTTCAAAATTATGAGGACAGTCTACAAATTGAATTCATGTTACTTCAAAGTGGAACATCATTTCGTCATCTAACATTTTCCACTATTATTATGAAAACACTAATTCTATTATTCGAAATCTTAATGCTTTAAAAGATCGACTTCACCAGATCGCTGTCATGTTTTTAGTTATACTGAAAGATATAATATTATGACTATGATTAAGTATCTTTCCATTATTGTACTATACGTTTATGCGAAGTAAGTGGGAAATCATCTGAAAATACTTCAAATCTATGAGGGCAGTCTACAAATTGAATTTATGCTTCAAAGTGGAACATCATGTCGTCATCTAACATTTTCCACTATTGTTATGAAAGCTCTAATTCTATTATTCATAATTACATAAATAGAAAAGAGATATAAATTAAGAGTTTTATAAATAAACTAACAGTGTTAGTCTCTTCCAGTCTGTTTTTCTAAAACAAAATTCTCTGAATTCTGCATCCATGCGAGACTTCAGAATATACTCTCGAGGCGAAGTGTTCTATTCAGACCCGACCAGAACAATGGAAGAAATTCTCTGAACCATAGCCTCTTTTTTTGCAGTGGAAAAAGTTGCAGTTGCAGTACAAGAGTAGAAACGAGAAAAGCAAGTGAAATAAAAGGGAAAAAAGGCTGAAGAACAAGGCTGGAAGAAAGAAAGTGGAAAAGAAGGTATTCCGCCAAAAGAACAGAGGAACGACATGCGTTCTAACCCAAGAATATAAGTAAAATAAAAATAAATAAATAAATAAATAAAAAGGGCAGCAAAAAAAAACAAATAAAATTTCCATTCACCAAAAAAGGAGGAGGTGCTGCAGAGGTACAGCGAGACTGCTACCAACACAAAAGCCAACTTAAATAAAAAGCAAAAAGTACGCACAACCAACCGAGTAATGATAATGTAAGGGAAAGAGAAAGGGAAGCAAATGCAAAAAATAAGCAAAAAAAGCCAGCAAAATTGAAGAACTTTAGTTATAAAGAAAAATCTTCTCGTTTTCTTCCCTAGTAGAGAAAGTTGTGCTGTGCAAAAATGAGTAAAAAATAGTAGAATATCTTTTATTATTATTTTTTTTTTCCTATGAACACCTGGAACATCTCATATTCCTAATCACTTTCCACCATATGACGGCTAATGTTTAATGTTGAAAAAAAAAATAAGGAAAAAACATTTTTGGGTAGATGGGGGGAAAAGTTGCTGCTAAAGTTCATCCGAAAAAATACTGATTTGCTTATGGACACTATAAGGAAGAAGGGCTTCTAACTTCACTTCGGGTAAAGTAATTACATTCATGTATATTTTTAAAATAAAAACCTTTTATTTTTCTTTATTTTTTACGTATCTTAATCATTTTTTTAAAGAAAAAAAAATACTTTTTCGAAAAAATTAGCTTATTAATAATTTAATTACATAACTGAAGTTCTTTTTGTGAATAAAGCCACTATGAAAGAATATAAAATAAGGTATTTTTATTCTTGGTTTGGACTCTCATTTCTTTAAATTTATATGTACAAATGTTTTTAAGGATTTTTTTTTCAAATTTCAAAGTCAGATGGAATTAGGCATTAAAAAATCCAGTATATGTAATTTTACATGTCTGCTGTTTATTTTTAAATATATAGATTAATTTTTAATTTTATATAATTTTATCTTTATCTTCATTAAATATTCCACTCTCAATTTTATTTATTTTAAATTAAATACTTAATGATATACCAAGAGCTAATCAATCATTCAATGGATATATTCCAAAATGATTTTTCTATAATCTTAGTTTATATGCCTAAACTGCCTTCTACTTTGTTAGGAGTTTATAGCATATTCATATTTGTGAATTAACCTATCGACAGTCAACCTTTTGACGTATACGATCCAAATCTTGACAAAGATTTGTTTTACAGACTTTAAGAGAAATTTTATATATCTAGATTTTTCTTTTGATTAATCTTTTTATTCCTCATGTATACAGATATATAGACTTTTCATAGATCTATTTCGTAGATTCGTTGAAATCTGAAATTTTCTTCTAAAGTAGTATTTCCGTGAAATTTGGCATTTAATTTATATACAGCATCCTGCATTTTCATTTTCAAGTTTAATATATAGAAATGAGTAATTGTTTGTTCATATTTTATGCGCTATCATGCAATCATTCGATTGAGATAAACTTTGCCAATTTATTGCTTGCACTTTAGGAAGGTTATATGCGCAGTGCAATTATTATATCAAACAAAAATTAATGTTTTTGCTAGTATTTTAGGTGTTGCCGTACAGTTCATCCGATTGTGATAAAAACTTTACCACTTCATTGTTTTGAATTAGAAAGCCAAACCCATGTTTTACATACGACCATCACGTTGGATGCCCAAGAGTCAGGCTGCCAAAAATTTTATTTGTTTTGACTGAAGTCGGAAAAGCCAAATATATTGTCCACCCTAAAATATACTTGAATAATGAAATAAAAAATATTTTTTATATTTCTTTTTTACATGTCATTCAATTTCATTGAATGTATTCATTAGCGACATAAAAATAAATATCATTCTTTCTGTCATTCCTAAATAAACAAGATAGCTATTCCGAATTTCAAGCGATCTTTCCAAAATTATTTCTTCTGCGACAGCTACGCGCTGGTTACCAGGTAGTAAATAATTATTATTATTCCCACATCACTTTTTATTCATTGTCAGAAAGATTCCAAACATTGAAACCTTACCAAAATATTTCGATATTTTTTTAATTCTAGTGCTTTCTTTAAGTTAATTTCGTATTCGAACAATAATTCACATTTGAAAAACGATCAAAACTTATATTTAATGCCAAATTAATTCCTCTGCATTCTAAATTATTCTGTCAAATAAATAATTACGAGAATAAGAACGAAAAGTAACGAAGATATCAATAATAAATAATAAAAATGCTCTTTACACAATGATTGGTTCATTTAATTCTTCAGAAGTTTAAACTTAGCGTTCTTTCCTGTTTTGAAATTCTTCTTCAGTAAAATCGTTCACCCGTTGTCATAGGAGCAATAAAAAATTAAAAACAAATATTCTTTGACAATATGGAAAAAAAAAAAACCCTCAAACATCCACTGAATACTCAAACCCAAATTAAATGCATTTTAAATACGCGACGATCGTTCATTACACGGGCATAAACCTCTCTTTGGATATATTTTCATTTTTGGAACTGTTTGCCATCGATAAAGTATTTAACAAAGGCGAATTATTTACCATAATAAAACTAAGCCGAAACAAATTTTTATGGCCGTAAAATTATTTTCATTAATTCTTACTATTTTATTCTTTTTTATTATTATTCATTTGACTTCACACGCATCAGCAATTCCAAAATGAATCAAATAAGCGTTTTTATTTCAGTTCTTCAGGCTTAAGAGTCAATTCAGAACGGCTTAAACCCATTTTAATCAAAATTCTGGAGCTTTTCTTCCTTTCAAAAGAATTTTTATAGCCATATAACAATCATTTAATCTTTATTGGGGAACAAATGAGATAGAAACTGACTTTTGGACTTCTTTGAAATAAGTAACAAGAGCAGGATCTATTTGAAATGTTTACGCCTTTTAAAAAAAGATTATTCCAGACGCGACATGGATTAAAGTAAATCTTTATGAGATCGTGTTATTATTTTAAAGATTAATAATGAAAAAAAAATCTTTTCACAGCGTTTTGGTGGATTAGATTTTTAATTTCTGTCTCTGGATTTTAGTCGAGCGAGATTAAATGAAAGCAATTCAATTTTATAAAGAATGTAATGGAGGAGGGGCTTTTAGATTTAGTTATGGAAAGTGCAGATAGTTGAATTAGATAATTAAATTTTGTTAAAAAAAATTAGCTTACAGTTGCATAATTTTTGATTTCTTAACAATTTGTTACTTAATTTCTTTTCAAAATATGTTTTTTATTTTGAAATTTTAGTAAAATCATGTTTTATACAATTATTTATAGATTGCTTACGACAAAAGTGACAGTTTGTTTTAATCATTATCCAAGTTTAAAATAGAGGGATAAAAAGGTTTATTGTTTCGATTAAAATAAAAAAAAATATTGAAGATTTAAAAGGATTAAAAACTGTCCAAACTAGAAGAGTGAATATTCTCATTTAGAACCGCTTTTAAACTTTTTAGAAGAATTATTAGATTCATTATGTTCATCTCATTTTAAAACATCACTCCTTTGACAACGTAAAAAATTATGTTTGAATTTTTGGTATATTTATCACTAATGAAATAAATAATATAAAGAGTAATAATAAAATGAATAATGAAATCATTAAGTAAGAAATCGATGATAACAATGAAATCATAAAATAAGAAATCGATGATAAAAATGAAATAAGAAAATAAGAAATCGATGATAGTAATGTAATAAGGAAATAAGAAATCGATGATAATAAAGAGTTATAATAATGAAAAAATAAAATAATAAATCGATGACAATAATGAAATAATAAAATAAGAAATCGATGACAATAATGAAATAATAAAATAAGAAATGAATGATAATAATGAAATAATAAAGTAAAAAAACGATGGCAATAATGAAATAAGAAATCAATGATAATAATGAAATAATAAAATAAGCAATCGAAGATAATAATGAATAGATACAAAATAATAAAATAAATATAATGTAAAGTAATAAAATACGAAAGGAATAAAATACAATGTACTGAAAATAATAAGAAAATAATGAAAATAATTTAGTAATGATGAATACTGATTGTGTATCATTAAATAATAAAATTTATTAATAAACATTAAGAGTTAATGAATAAAATACAAAAAAGTAAAAATTTACGGGTATTACAAGCATTTGTATCTTTGCATTCACCAATTTTTTTCGAACGCCCTGTGCCTGTTAAAATCCTTTCTTTGATTTTCTCGTTGTAATTATCTTGCTTAGATGTCATGTAATCCAAACTTTTTAGCTGAGGTATAAAGGGTTACATTTATAGCAGTATAAATGTATAGCCGCTATTACATTTTTCAGTTATGGCCAATCATTGCAATTTTCCAATATGTATTTTAAGTTTCAGATTTCTCTATAATAACTACAGAAGCTATAGTCTGAATAAAAAGATTTGTATACCATTTTAAAATTCCAAATAAATTTCCTTTAATTCAGTCAAATTTTTAGAAGTTTATTTGATATCATTGTCACAAAAGGATGAAGGAACTGCGTATTAAATATAGCGTTCATTTTTTTGTCAGTTCAAATAATTAAGCACTAAAGCCATGGCAATTTACAGAGCAATCTATATTTTAAAAATCATCAAAGTTTATTTTTTAAAGATAATTATCTTTACACTTTTAACATAATCTTTTAATTTTCAATAGAATGCCTTAATAGGGAATAAGAATTCAAATAAACATACCTTTTTGGTTTAGAAAGAATAATCTCAGATTAACCTATTGATTGTAGGAGGTTATGGTAGCTAATGGATGCAAAATCTTGATTTCAACTTAGAATGTCCATCCACAAGTGCTGTAGACACATTTGAACTTCGCTCCGGTCAAATAATCAAGTTTTATGACATTAATAAATTGAGAAAATATTTTAAAAAGTAAACAGCATATATATTATATAAAACGATAGCATAATCATCAAACACAAATCTGAATTTTAAATTTAATTTTAAAGACAACTTAATGTCAACAACCATATGCTCTATACCATAAAGCATCTTTTACGTACTGTGCAAAACCTCTTTTCTTGTCCGATAATATAAGATGATCACTACGGTCAAGATAAATCCTGTGAAATCTGCTTCCTTCAGTGGTGGCTGAGTTGTCGGTTGTACAGAAATAGAAGTATGGTAGAATCTTAATGTTGATTAGAAATACAAATTTAGAGATTAAAATTATTTACAGAATTATTGTTTTTGTCGTACAACCCCGTTTCGGAATTGGAAAATTAATACCAAACACCATTTACTTAATTTGGAAATGGCTGATAGTTGTAAGTTATAATAAAGACAATAAGTGGATCAATTTTGAAAGCAATCCGTTTTATTTCATTGAGAATAATGAGTTTCCTCTTCCTTAGATGTATTCGAAAGATTGTCCACATCGATCAGGTTAAACTTCAAAGGCAGCATGTTAACTACCGAATACATAACGAGACAATTAAATCAATTTCTTAAGCAATTAGTTGATAATTTCATTGAACGAAGGATCCGAAGTAATTGACTAATCGAACTTACGTCATCCTTTGATCGTCTTTCACATTGATACAATATTGGAAATATTATCAACTAAATCTTTGATGAAGATTTCAAAATAGCATAATAACTATTAGTTAGATAAAACGACAATTAAATCTATCTTGTAAGCAATAAGTTCATTATTTCATCGGGACAAAAATTCTTTGGTAATATCAAACAAATGCTTTTTGAAAACATCCACGTCCTTTGAATCAAAATTAGATAGTTCGTCCTTTCTAACTTTATTGGAGCTTCGAAGTTGCAAAGTAAATTTCTTAAACGAAAGTTCACATTTATTACATCAAACAGTGAGTATTATATTCCATTTGCAACAGTAATGTTCAGGCAGCAGATTGATTGAATTAATGTAGGTGTCTCCTTCAAAGTTAGGAATGTTTTTTTGCCAACATTTGAATAGTCTCAAAACAAAATGATAGCTTTCTTTGACAATATCAAACAAATGCTGTTCAAAAGTATCCACGTCCTTTGAGTCAAAATTGGAAAGTTTGTTCATGTCTATAGAGTGGTAAAATTTTCCTAACTAAAGTCTTACTTTATTATCTCAATCATTGGATATTATATTCAATTGCGACAATAATGTTCAGATAATTGGTTAATTGAATTAATGTATATTTGTGTCGCCATCAAAGTCAGGAATGTTTCTTCGCCGACATTTGAAAAGTCTCAAAGCAGAATGATAGTTTTCTTCGGTAATATCAAACAAATGCTGTTTGTCCTTTGAGTCGAAATCGAAAAGTTTGCTCGTGCTAACTTTGTTGGAGTTTCAAAATAGCGGTCAATTTCTCATAACAAAAGTTAGAATTTATTAACTCAACCATTGAGTATTATATTCCATTGCGATAATAATGTTCAGGTAATTGAAAGAATATAGTTCCGGTGTCTCTTTCAAAGCAGAGAATCTTTTCTTAACCAACAGTTGAAGGGTCTCAAAACAGAGATTTATTAAATTTATTATTTAACGCTAATTTTTAGAATAGTTAATAAGACAAAACATTGAAAAATGAAATTTCATACGAAATATAGAAGCATAAAAGTAAAAGATGAAAAGCGTGCGTTGAAGCTGGCATTATTCATTCCATTAAACTGCTGCATATCCTGAAAAATACAGAAGCCACAAATTCTCACATTATTTTAAATAAACATACATTTAATTCATCACGTATGTTTGTGCATTGAATTGTGGTGGTAACACTACGTAAAATTATACACATTAAATTTCATTTTCAGCGATCCACACCAATAATAACGATTTTCAGGGTAGCTTTTAATTTTTTTTGTAGAATACCAACTTTTCCGAAGTGAAAAGCCAGATTTTCCACACCCGCCCCCTCCTTTCCTGTGAAACCTCAGCAACGAAAGTGCGTAATGTCCCTCGCACCAGGTGTTGGGGAACGGTTCATGCATGATTGAGTATAATTACCCTCCCGGAATGGGCAACTATTCCATGTAACAGATCGTGTACCACATTATCGGATTGCGATGGGGAAAGGGTATCATGACTCACGCCGTTACATCATACAAATGTAAATCAAATTACACAGCTCAGAGAGATGGGGTGAAAAAAAGAGGTGAGAATTGCGCACAAATGTAGCGGACTTGCTTTGATCTTGTGGTAGGGAAGGAAAACTAGTTGGATGAATGCAGTTTTGGTGAAATCAAATTTTGGTTTCAAGGAAAAGTTTGCAATTGTTTTTTCAAAGGGTTTTGCTTCCAAATGTACAGTATTCTTCATTATAGCGTAATTTAGTTTCTACAGTAGTAAGGACAATCTTTTTTTAGTTCATTCATTTCCAGTACTAGAGAGGACTATATCCTCATTTAATATACAAACGTTATCATATTTCTCTATGGTATATGAAATGAATGAGAAGATCATATTCTTCTATGTTGTATGAACTGAATGAGGAGTTTATATTCATCTACAGTTTATATACTAAGTTAGGAGTTCATATTCCACCACAGTTTATGAAGTGAATGAGGAATTCATATTTCTCTACAATTTATGAATTGAACTAAAATGTAAATGGCTAGTTAATGAAACTGTAAAGAAATGTTATATTTCTCTTCTGTTTAAGAACTGAATAAAGAGATTTTTTCTCTATGGTATATGAATTGATTGAGGAGTTCATATTCCTCTATAATTTATGAACTGAATGAAAGTTCATATTTTTTTGTAGTTTATGAATAGAATGGAAGTTCATAATCTTTTGTAGTTTATGAATTGAATTAGGAGCTCAAATTCTTCTGTGTTATATGAACTGAATGAAGAATTCACATTCCTCTATGGTATATGAGCTCCATATAACATAAATAGAATCCTTTTATCGTAAGCAGAATGCTTATCCGAACCTTCTTCATAAATAGGATTATACTTAAAATCTTACTGTTGATCTAGAATCTATTACTAATCACATTTTATTTTAATAATAAAATAAAATGTGCTATGTGTGTGTGTCTTAGCGCATTTTTATCTAGAATTGCCAAAATCAGAGCAAAAATATTTAAGAGGATAAAGGTTACACATCTGAAAATAAATTTATAAAATTTTATTTTCATTTTAATTTATTAAAAGTTCATTTGATTTTTTCCCCACAACAAATTAAAAAAAATATTAAGACACAAAATATTTTAAAATCTTCCGAAAATTTTAATATATATTTTTTAAACTATTCCAATTGTGATAGCAATTGATTTTTGTAAATTTCACCATATTTAAAATAAATTTTTTTGCAAAATTTTCAAAATTTCATAGCATTAGTGCAATGAAAATCAAACTAGATCGTGCAGATGAATTGTGCAGTTCAATCAATTTTTGAAATATGTTCAGATAAGTCTAGAAATTCCTTTTATATTAAAATTTAGACTAATGTCTTTATTTTTTTATGATTTGAACGAATCAAAATCTGTTTTAAAAGCAAAATATTATCTCTTTCAAAAATCCTGTAATATCAATATAAAGCAATGCATTAAAATGGTATCAAAATTTGTATCACGGGAAACCACAAAACTACTATAGATCAGAAAACTATAGCGTTTCTGCTGTTATCTGCAATCCTGCTGCATAATTTAAATAATTTCTCATCTGCTTAACAGCCATCTAATATGCATTACATTACTTTTATTAATGCAACTGCAACAACATGGACCTCTGAACAGGTGTCCAAGCGTCAACCACCTGCAACTCGTCCATCAAAACCGTATAATATTGCAGCACCTGAAACGCACCTCTCTGCATAATCTTCGGCGTCTTTGGGGAGAAAATCTTATCATCCCCTCAACCAGCGGGAATATGTTCCTCTTTTATAGTCGCTGTCTTTTCTCGACTTCATTAGGCCGATGCAACCTAACTCTTTTGTACTCTTCGGACGGATGGACAGCTTTTATGAAGAAACCGTGCCTTTGCATAATCAGCCGCTTCCGCCATCCACCCTGTGAGCAAACACGGCTATTAAGGAACTGCCTCTTTAGCTTTAAATTTATTGCTGCAAGCCTCCATTCGTCGAGATCCACCTCCTTAAGGCTCTGGAGATAACAACTCGGGGCGAGTGAGCAGACATTTTAATCATGGCGATAATGGGTTACAAGCAACGGGGTTGACAAGTATGGGAAAAGGCGATCTTTAAGTACATGTTTGTTGCCTCGATACTGACGGGTCGGTCGACTTGCCAGTGGATCTCTAAGCCGTGCATCGTCCTCTTGGTGGAAAGAATACTTTTTAACAAAATTCTTGAAAATAAGGTGGTAGATACTAATTTGGTGGAGGAGAAACTAATCAGCCATATCGGAATTATAGGGTAGGCGTGACGATGAATCTTGTTGAAACTCTGCTCCTAGAAAATTTGAGCTAATAAGTAGCACATATTTTTGATCTAATAGGTAGTGAGTGAGTTCTGATATTTAATGAGGCGATAATAAGAAAGTAAATTAATTAGAGGTGGAAAGGTACATTTAAAGTAAATAAGCAATTACTTTAAATGTATTTTGGATACTGTGTCTTTTTGAAAAGTATTGTCCCACTTTGAAGTTACAAGATAGCTGTTTTGAAACCAATGAAATATTTTAAATTGAGGTCAGATGAGTTAATCTCTGAATCAACTCGCCTTTTCTTCTTCCTTTTCTTCTTTTTGTGACTTACTGATAGGAAGACGCTTGACACCAATGGTTAATGCGACAAAGTCTGCGTAATCTTAGTTTCGAACTTAGAATTTTCAATAAAAGAACGATTCAACAATCCGGCTACAGTGGCCATTTTGAATTATTATATACGAATTGACAAGAATTGATAAGCTGATAAAACACCGAGAAGTGTCTCCTCAAAATTTTCTCGAATGCACTTTTGTTAATTTACTTGATGTAGTTGAGCATTATTAAATGCATGCAATTGGGTAACAAACAATCTCTCTCTCTATATATATATATGTGTGTGTGTGTGTATTTATATTGTATGTATGCATACATGGTACAGAAATTTCTTTTATTATTTATTATGAAATTTCAACAGTCAAAGGGATATATAATTGCTATAGGAAAGGCTTTGTTTCTTTACATATATATAGAGAGAAACAAAGCGCCAAAAAAATCGTCAAAGTCGACTATTAATTACAAAAAAAGGCTATTACAGTTATATACTTTTTGGTTATTAATTGCTTATGTGTGGTTGATAAAACCTACAAGAAATCAAATGTGTATTTTCAACTTCATTTTTCCATTTGATTGAGATCAAAAATCAAAAAAGGATAATGATTATCGTTACAAAATTACATACCAAATTTTATTATTTTTGAGTTGTCGCTTTCATTCACTTTCAAATACAGGTCGATAGATGGTCAACACTCTATCGGATTTTGTTACAAATATCGTACCTATCTACACTTCATATGATAAATATGTGTACCAAATTTTGTCTATCTAGTACTCATCGTTTTATAGTATTAGTTTTAACTTATATTCAGATAGACAAACTTTCTACGAATGAAATTCGTTCAAAATGTGATAAAATTTTTTTTAAATGTTTATACTAAATTTCATGCCATTTAGCTCATGCCGCTTTCGAGTTGTGTTAGCATACTATCAGATATAGTGTCAAAACGTGTTTTTTGAACAGAGGGAGATCTGAAACAAAAATATACATTAAAATATAACATTGATTTTTTTATAATTCTTATACTTTGTATTTGTGGTGTATATGAAAGTAACAAATATGGAAAGAAAAAAAGTGCAATTATTGTTTATTTAAGTATTTTAGAAAAGATCTATTCGTATTTCTCATTAACTTTAATAATAATCCATTTATTATATAAAGCCTCGAAAATAAATAAACAACTGACTGATTTTTAGAGTAAATTGAGAAGATTTTCGATGAATATATTAATAATTTTAAAAATAATTAATTAACCAATTAATTAAGGAAATACTTTAAGAAATATTTTTATTCTTTTAAGAAATATTGATATTTCTTAATGCAATATTAGAAAGATCAACACAAAGCAAAGCAATCAAATGCGAATCTAATGTTTTCAAAATATCTAAAAATATGTGAAACTTTGCAAAGAATTTTTTGATGGAATACAACGTTCATCTGTAAAATCTTAGACCTAATTAAATTTATTAAAACGTAAAATAAATAAAAATTATTTCTTTGATCTAGAATTAAAATAAATTCGTATTTTAAAGAATATTATAATATATTAGCTAAAATATCAAGATACCAAAAAGAAATTCGAAAAAAATAATCGAAGTAGTCAAATTACATTGTACAATTATTTCTGTTTTAAAGTGTAATAATTTTTATTTTCTCGTAAGCGTAGTATCTAAAAAATATAGCAAATGTCAAAAATGATCTAGATGAATCTCCACGTTTTAGACCTTCATGTGTTCGAGAAATACTTTATAGGAAAATGTCTGCCTGTCTATCTGTGACAAAGTTAATAAAAAAATCTTGATCTAGACAGATGAAATTCGGTGTAGGATCTTTATGCGGAAATTGTAGATTTCTATCAAATTCTGAGCGAACTCAGCTCAGAGGAAGTCTGTTCATCTTTTAAAATATAATTTACAATAACAACAAAACGAAATGATCTAGATAAATAGAGCTAGATCAATATACAGAAGATATTCGAAGAGAGCTAGATAATACACTGAATTAGCATCGATAATTTAGACTCCTTTCAAATTTTAAGACACATCCAGCAAAGTGTAAGCTTCTGTAGGTTTGTACTTTCAGGATCATTTAAATATGTTAAATCAAAAACACAGTGATTTAGCTTTGTCAAATTTGGTATGGAGTTTTCTGGCTAAAATTGTACCTCTGCGTCAACTTTTTGTTTCATTCAGTTGGTGAAAACGAGTCTAAAACATAAGTTTGAGTTTTGAATACTATTAAATGTGTCATTGTCAAATAATTCGGCTTGGATTACACGATAGACTCAGTAAAAATGTTATGTTCAATTCAAAGATTAATATTTCTTAACCATTGTACGCCGATTGGATGCAAGGTGTTCATTTGTCTAACATTCGAAATTGTATGTAGAACATTTAAAATAATCACTGACACATAATAAGAAAATAAAAAAGTTTAATTTATCTATTATGTTGTTAACTTGACATAAACTGTCTATGAATATGTACATAACAAAAAAAAAGTAATATATACAAAAAAACATTCCTATTAAAAATGTATAAAAATTTAGTCTTACTTAGATTATCAAGTAATTACAATTAATATTAATACGTTTATACGTATGACAGAATCACAATATTAAGTGTCAAAATAGAAAGCGAATGTTCTTTCAATTTTCCATTCTGTATATGGTGTTGGGCTATTATTTTTTTATTACTATTTATTTGCTTTCCCTTTTTTTCCATTTCTAATTTATGAAGCTGATGGCAGTCTATAATTTCTCATCTCAAGAATTGAACTCACTTTCTTCACCTTCACTGGAAAAATGCTGAAATCCTTACATTTTACCGATTGAGCTACCTCCAGTCGATTTCAGCATCTATTATAATCCGCTAAAACTCTATTTAAAGTATTAAAAATTAATTAAGTATAATGAACAAATTAATATTTGAAAAATCTATCCCCAAGCTAAATGTCGTTTGTCATTTAGGAACCTTATATTTAGAATAAACGCTCCATTTGAAGTCTCATTACGGTCCATTAATGAGTAATTAAGCAATTAACACAAGTATTAATTATAAAGAGTAATTAATTTAGGAACTTTCATGAACACGCATATAAAATTACGTCATGAAATCACCGGGTATGTTTTGTAAGATTCCACAAAATTTGTCCACTTGAACAAACAGAAAAGAATTGGTTGTGGTATTAAGAGCAGATTAAATGCCAATATTTCTTCATTTTTTAAAAATATTTATTTTGATTGGAGATTTTTCTTGGTGTACGTAAAGAATATTCCGTAATATACAGACTATAATGTATGCATATGCATTACGCAATGAAACAAATAAAACATTTTGATGAAATATCCCATGGTGATGAATAATTAATTATGGTAATTGGTTTGCAAGGTAATTGATTTTATTTAAGAATGTATCATTAATTAATTAACACATAAGTGTTCTTCTCTGTTTTTTTATTAAATAAGATGTCTTTTACCGTTGCTTGAATATATAGTCTTGCATATTCAATTATAAATTCTACAGAACATTACTTTTTTTATAATGCATCGAATGGCTTCCTTGAATGATTTAATATTAAAACTTAAAAGATTATACTTCCATGCACATATGTCTGGAAGATAAAAAGATTAAGAAAGAAATGTAATTTTTTACTTTTTATAATTGATTTGTTCTGAGAAACCATATTGAAATTTTCAGGAATGCAGCTTCTTGTTTTTGAAGAATTTTTAAACTTTAGACTCCAGTTTATGTTTGTTTCTAACCGGCTGTGAAAATAATGCAATAGAAATATAAAAAATGAGCATAAGAAAAAGACTAATGAAATTGAACTAACATCAAAACTATATTACATTTTGGATAAAATCCACGATTGGGAATAGTTTCACATCATCACCAGCAGTGACGAGAAAATGTATTATATTTAACGCGTTAAATTAAGTAAAAGAAAAAAAGAAGTTAAAATACTCATTGAGGTTCAATAATTTATCCATTAATGTTGGTCATTTCTTGGCCTGTTTGGAAATTTTGAATATAAATAAGTCTTTCTAAGTGAACGAAATATAGTTTGATAAGAAATAAGTAATATACAACATGTCAATGTCTGCTTAGGGTAACAAAGATTTTTTTTTAATTTAGTTACTTCTTATTAAATAATTATAATTAATATACATATGTATATACATATGACAGAATCACATTATTAAGAGGCAAAAGAATTTTTTCCAGCAATCTATACGCTTTGCCACTGATGGTATTTATTCTTAAATATTATATAAGATAAATCTTATAAGTATTCCTACTAAATATCTAGAATAAACAAGTAATATTTAAAAAAATAACTCAATTCCTTCTTAGGTCAATGAAGAAATTTTTTATTTTAGTTACTTTTTATTAATTATAAAAAAATTATGGATTTTCGCAAAAATTGAACGCTCATTCTTCACCTTCACGTGAAAAATATTGAAATTCTTGCACTTAACCAATTGAGCTACTGATTTCATCTTGAAACTTTACCGATTGATTTTTCTGATTTCAATTCACTACAAACTGCTAAAACTCCATTTATAGTATTAAAAATGAATTAAATTTAATTAAAGAATTAATATTTGAAAAAATTACATTAACATCAAGTGTCATCCACTACAAATTTTTAAAAAAGTGTATTTGAACTTGAGTGGATGATTAAAAAGTATTTTGTGAACGATTGAAAATTTGAATATGAAGTAATAGTAGGAATTGAAAAACAACTTCAAAACATTCGCTGTCTATAATAATGCCTTACATTCGGTCTATTTGTCTTAATAAATTATCCCTTCATTTGCTATTTCTTAATGAAACTTGAGGTGTTATCTAATTAGCGGATAGTCAAGTATAATTAGATAGTACACGTAATATTAACATTAAAAAAATCATTCTTTTCTGCTTCTTTTTTAAATTTATATACGAGAACTTTCACTGCCTTTCTTTGAAGTAGTCTTTTTTTAAAAATATATTAGATAGTTCCCGTCAACATTTAATTTAAAAAGTTATCACGAAAAATTTGCTAATGGCATCCTTAAATGTACATAGTAGGGATAATTGAAGTAATTTAAAAAATTATATTTGATGATTAACAAAAACTTCTTATGATATAATAATTCGTATGCTTTGAAAGTTAAAGTGGAAAAAGGATACGAAATTTTGATTGAAATTGTATAGTAATGATTTGATTTTTCTTGAAATAAATACTTCTTAAAAAGAATTACGAAATTCATTTATTCGGAAAAAATAAAAACGAAACTCTGCAGCATTTAAAAGCATTTTTATGATATTTAATATTTTTTAAGCTATTAATTTGAGTATTAATCAATACAGTTTGAACGTTTAAAAAGATAGGATTTGAAAATTAATCTAAATCATTTTATAAAATTATGAAATGGGAGCATAAAAACTGTTACTCATTTAGAAATTATCAAGATGCCTAGTATGCCATGCGAGATTATTAGCATTTTAAGTCTGGATACAAAATTTCTTCTCTATAAAGTATTTTGGCTCTTTTCTAGGATTTATTGCATACACACGAAAAATAAGAAATTTTTTTCATTTATTTACATGAATATGTAAACGTGTTTGAATTGAAGATATTAGGATCATGATATATATCCAAAAATTTATTTTACAATTTTACACTACATTTAAGAAAAGTGAGATTATTATAATTTTAACGTTTGATTCTAAGATATCATTCAAAATTTATAAAATATTCGCCCCGACTTGAATTACATTTAGATAGGAAATAAAAAATAATCTCTTTTTTTCCAGAATATTCGAAAAAATCAGTTATGACATAATAATTTTTGAACATTTACCATTTGAAATTCAAATTGAAAAGTTCTTTTAATTTTTCTATGTAATATCACTTAAACTACTTCGCTATAATCATACATGCAAAACTCTGATAGAAATAAACAGAAGAATTTCATGGAATGTTGAAGAGGATAAAAAGCACTTTAATGTCCTGTATGAAAAATACCCAAATCTTCTTATGAACTATCTACGATAATACATTTTCAAAAGAACAAAACAAGAGTAAACGTAGAAACCGTTCCAACATCAACAAGAAAAATGGCATGACTGCATCTAAAGCACTTTACCGCCATTTTTAAAGGAATCTTGCCTCACGTCTTTGGTATCGCAACCATTCGGGAATTCTAACGATTTTGATGCGTTTCAACATAATTTATTCGTCTTTTTCGTTAACTTGTGGACCACTTAACTTATCGCATGTAGCACATTCTTTTGTGAGACCACCTCTTCTCACAAGAAATAAGCTGTTCCTAGAAGACAAGAAGTGGGATACCTTGACACGGCATGGGAAAATAAACTACAAGACCTTCTTTAAGTAAAGATAAGATTTTTAAGCCATGTTTTTTTTTGTGGCGTAACATTTAGATAGCGAATGCATTAGAACTCATTGGAGCCGTGCTAAAACATGTTGTCACATTAATAAGATGTTTATGATTCCGCTCAGATTGTTTTTCGGAAATTGGAGGAAGAACAGCGCTGGTGTCAAACAGTTCGGTCAACCTGTTGCAAATATCGCTTAAGTGCTGTATAAAAGTAAAAAATAAAATTAAACGATGATGAAAAACGTATCTTTTAAGGTAACTGAGCAAGAACTCAGCATTCAAGCGTCATTAATGGCCGGATATGTAAGATAGTTTAAATTATGGGTTTTATCTAGTTACGTGACTTAAAGAGGTAAACTTATAGACTAGTCATTTGACTTGAATATGATTCGGATATATTTTTCATATGAAGATACACATATTTCGTAATATGCATTGTAATCCTTCAATTAACGATAGTGCCTTTTGAAAGAAAAATAACAAAGCAAAACTCAGCAGAAGAAAGGGATATATATAATGCCTTGATAATTTGTCTCAGGGACTAACCATTAATATCTTTATGGTTACCAGTGCATCGTTTTGACATTTTATTTATTTATTTTAATTATTAAAAACTCCTACAGAATATTAAAATGATTTAGATTAATTTTTTTCAGAGAAGCTCAATTCGAAGCAGTTACACCTAGTTATTTTTGGTGTAATAAACAGGTCCATGTATTGAGTGAATAATTATGCATTGAATTATCTTTCGACTACAAATGGTTCAAATCAAATAAGACTGGGAATTTATAACCAATGTCATGTTCCATGGGTTCTTTTATCTTTACTAATAATAGCAATTAGTGGTGAAATTTATCTACACAATGCCTTTCCTTGTTGTGCCAGAAACATATTTCTTTTTTTTGTCTTTTTTTATTTGCACAAATGTGTTTGGAAATTTTTTGAATGCCTCGAAAATGTTCAGATCAAATGATCCGTTTGCTAACATACACTAGAAGTTTGTATATTAATGTAAAATTGGTGAGCAAATGTATGAACATGCGGGAAAAAATCATCACCATACTGAAGATATTTGTAATAGAGTGAAAATTCTAAAAGGGGAAGGTTCTTTAAAGTGTAAAGGCGATGATAATGGGGATTTGTTTAGGGTTGGCACGGTTGTCAATGTCTTGTACAATGTTTAGTTGCGCAGTGTCGCTAATTTTATATTAAAATCGTAGAGAAAAAAAATTTGTTTCAGAAATTAGTGTTTTGATATAAAATAAAAATTCTATAAGAACTAATGATTTATTTGTCATATTGTACCAGTAAAAATAAAGTAAACTTAAATTGCCTCGTCCAAAAATTCCTTTTCGGTATTGAAAGGATTCAAGTCAAAGCAGACTTTTGACCTGCATAAACGTTAGTTACATGGACTGTTTGGTATAGCTTTATCTATGTACAAAATCAAAAAAAGAAGAAGAAATTGGAGATCGGCTTTAGATTTAAACTTCTCAAATACATGAAAACATATTTTTGAAGTTGCATGACTGAAGACAAGAAATTTCAGCGATTTTAAAATTTGTATTTATTTCCTCACAGAAAGCATATTATGTACAAGAAGCGATGGTAAAACTGATACAAAAGCAAAAGAAATCAAAATTTTCCGTTTAGTGATTTTACAATGAGATTTTGATAAAGATTTTTTTACCAGGTTTCGATTTAGGCAAGGGAATTTTTGGTATCTTTAAAAATGTATGATAAATATTATGGATCTTTAAGCCTACATTCGGAAAGTGAAAACTTGTTAAATTCGTCTATTTTCTAGAGCTCATATTAAATTAATTAAATAAAAAATAGAATTAGATCAGGAAATAAGAGAACATTTTTAGACTGAAGTTAATAAGGATTAAATAAAAATAAAAATTAGGAAATTGATTAGGATTTAAATTATAGTCAGAAATATCATTGCATACATTATAAAATATTTTCTATCAGAAGCCTAAAAGCGTTTTTTTTTAAATTCTGAAACTGATATTCATATTTATTACTTCTATAATGGATTAATATAATCCATTTATCATGTCTTACTTGCCTATATTATAATTACAGAATTTTATACAACTATCTGGTTCTTAATAATTTTTTGTTTATATTACAGGCTTTATTTTTATTCCGATTATTGATCAGTAGAAAAATCATGGCATTCTAGTACTTTTGATTTGTAATCGTCAGTGAATAAGTGGATCGTCCTTGATTTCATCTTCTCTAAGGTAAGTTGAAAGGACTTTTTTAAATTTACAGGAATGCCATAATAAAATGAGATTTTGCTATTAGGAGGATGAAAATATGTGATTAATTTTAACTGTACAGTTACAATCCATATGTTAACAATGAAAACCGACAATATCAGGGTTTAGCATTATTATTATTATGAGTGATAGCTTTTTCTGTTAGTCATTTTTTTGATAAAATTCATAATACAGAATCTTGCCTTGTTCTAAGATAAGTATCGAAACAATTAATAATAGGAATTTATATCTAGTTTAATAGTAATGATTTAAATAATCTTAAATGATAATACAGAATTTTTTTTCATGTATAATTATTTAAATTTCTATAAATATTTTTTATTGATATGGGAATATAATATTCTATATTTTAAAAAAATTCTATAAATATCGCCAAGAATTGTTTTTCAATGTACAAAGCAAAAAATTATTATTGATTATTTTATAATTCATAGAACAACATTTTTACATGATTAGTAACAAAAGTTCATATCTTCAAAATTAACAATTTTAGTGAAATCCCTTCCAATACAGGAAAATCCCAATAAATTGAGATTTTGTTATAAGTAAGATGATAATATGCAACACAATTTTACAAATATGATTATAATTCATTTGTTAACAGCGAAAACCAGCAATCTGAAGGTTTATGCCATACTATTAACATTATTATTATAGAGAACAGGCTTTTTCTTTTCATTAGTTTTTGACGGAATAAAGATTAGAAAAATCTCACCTTGTTCTGAGATAAGGATCTAGACAAATTATAATAA
Source organism: Argiope trifasciata (assembly GCA_026543055.1). NCBI lineage: Eukaryota > Metazoa > Arthropoda > Arachnida > Araneae > Araneidae > Argiope > Argiope trifasciata. The sequence continues at coordinate 187,899 of JAPMOQ010068116.1, read as the reverse complement.
AAATTTAAACATAATTTAATAGTAATAATTTAAATATACTTAAATAATTATATAGTTAGGTATTGTTAAGTGGCGAGAAATTGTTTTTGGTTTGAGAAAGTAAAAATAATCGATTATTTTATGAGCCGACAAGAATTTAAATGATAAGAAAAAAATCATAACTTCAAAAATACCAAATTTTGTAAAATGCATGTTAAAATTTTTATTCCATTGTACAGAAAGTATAAAATTAAAGCTAGCAATTTTTTTCCAGAAATGAATATTTTGCAAATTTACAACGTTATTGGAGGAGTGATGTTGTAACATTATAAATTTAAGGAGTTACTTAGTTCGATTTAACATAGAATTGATATGAAATGGGCTCAGTTTGAACATTTATCTACATTTTTATGCTTAACAAAATCGTTTGCTCCATCATATCTTTAGTCAGCTTATGAACTTTTATACTTATGATAAATGCTATAAAAATTAAAATACATTAAGTTAATGATATAACTTTTTTGTTCATGACTCTAAGAAAATTATTAATATTGTTTAGTTTTTTTTTCCTTCCCTCCATTGAATTTGACATTCAAAGTTTTAAGCCATACATAGACCTAACTATTCTAGAATTGGTTCTTTTTTTAAATTTTGTAGATTTTTATCATTCTTATTAAAGGTTTTCTTTATAGCGTTATAGACTTTTGTTGTAAAATTTTTAATCCGGTTTAAATGTTACATATCGAAAGTAATATGAACTTTTAGCTGAATAAAAACGATAATGCATACGAAATGAAAAAAAAAATTGATATTTAAAACGAATATTAAATGGCTTTTATTTTAATACTAAATGCACATAACGGATATGATTTTTTTAAATGCCAAAGTTTACATTTTACTCGAATTCTGTAAAATAATTCCATATCATTTTAATGGTTTCTTAATTTTAAAATATTAAAGCATTTGCAACCACGATTTTCAGAAAAGCTAAGAACAAATATAACATGAAATAATTGAAAATATGACGATTTATTCGAATATCATACTGTCTTTCCTGTAAAAAGTATTAGCCTGTTTGAAAATTTTCTTGTTCAATATATTTCCTCCTAATTACAATGTTTTTCTTTATAACCGCAGCATGTGATCTGTAAAAATATAAAACCTTATAAATTCTATACTTAAAGTCATAAAAAATTGCAGGCGACATTACTAAGCGAGACGGCGAGACATTACTAAACGCTTGTCTGCCGGACACAAAAGAACCTGAAAAGAAGAACATTTGAATGTTATAATCTTTATTATTTAAGGTTCTCGTTTTTTCAACTGAATTAATAGTTGGTCACGAAACTAATTAATCAATACGCTTTGATCCTTTTTTAATCCTTGGAAAAACGCCCATCTTCCAAAAAGTTTTCACTTTCTTTAAAATACTTTTTGATGCTGGATTTCAAACTATGAAGTTATTGCTTCAGACAGTGTTATTACATGCAGGTTATGAAATTTAGGATCTGTATTGTGTTGTATACTAAAAGTTTCGAAGTAATCCTGAAATGTTAAATTCTTCTAAATGGATAAGGGGATTAAGTATTCATTGATTCAATTGAACAAAAAGGGGGTTAAAGAATATTATAAATTCTTTGAAAATATAACTTGATATGCTTCAATGTTTCGGAGAAAGACTATTAGTTTTTTTTTATGCTTGTCTTTATTTCCATTTTTTTAATCTTTTGAAATCCTTAATTGTTGAATGCATAGATTCCAAAGATATTTAACCATTTTAATAATTAAAAATAATTAAAATTATAATTAAAATAATTGAAATAAAATAATAAAAATAATTTTAAAATTTTAATAATTATAAAATATATAAAGCATTCTCAAAAAAATCTAAAATAAAATTAATTATATATAACTGCATGAAAAATTTTAAAAAAATAAATAAAAACATACAAGATAAATAAAAAAAAAGTTAAACTGAAAATTAAGTCAGTATTAATATTTACGTATATCAAAACGAAAAAAATATGTGCTGAAGTTTTATGAATGTTTTCAAATATTCTCAAATTTTTTTGGAGTAAGAAAAAAATCAAATAATTTTTTAAAAAATATGATATGAAAATTTAACATATGCTGATAGAAATCTAAAATTGTTTCTGGGGTGATCCTTTAATTACGAATTCTAAAATATGCATCCTTTTTTATTCTAACAGATACGCCCCATAGAAATAATGGCTATTTACTTTATTTCTAACAACTTTCTCGTGACATAAAAATCGTTATTATTTTCACTAAGCAGATAAGCTCTAATGTTTTTATATCAATTATTTTAAATACTACCATGCTGTCTTATATTATACAGGGTATCTCAAAAAAGTACCTCAGCTTTTAATCCTTAAATATTGATCATAGGCATATACTTTAAATTACCAGTAAAAAAAGGTGCAAAATGTTATGAAAATTAAAATTTTCAGGGGATTAAACTTTAAAAAAATACAGAATTTAAATTTTTATACGGACCCCGTACAAAAAAAATCCTTCTAAGGAAAATGTGTCCTCTAATACGGTCGTGGTCAAAATTTCAGAGTTTTATCATGAAAATTCTCAAAGATATATTAAAACAAAGCTGGTGAAGAATAAATCACGAATTAAAATGCAAATGTTTGCAGCTTCAGTGCATATAAAGCGTCGTAGGAATGCATCATGAGGAAACAAAATAGGCTTCATACTTTTAGTTTTAAATACAAATTTTAAAATCTATGCTTCAAGAAAAATTCTTAAAATTTCATATCATGAATCACAGAATATAACTTAAAAACAACACAGTGAATGAACTTGTATAAAAACTTATGTAATCTTTCATTTAAATAATGTGTTCTTTAAGTTATTATTTTTACAAATTTTTAATATTTCTGAACCAATAAATAGCAAAATTACTCCTTATTTACTCAAACACTACTTTCTTTGTTAATTCATGTATAAATCCTAAAACACGAACATCCGACGTGATTTTTCCTCTTTGTGAAATCCTATCCAGGCATCGAAAAGTGATTTAAGGTAGGATAAAATGCTGAAATTTCGTTCTTGCCTTATTAAAGAATGAGGCACATTTTACTCTTTGGGAATTTTTGTATGGGGTCTGTATACAAATTTAAATTGCGTATTTTTTAAAGTTTAATCCCCTAAAAATTTTAATCGACTTCATAACATTTTGAACCTTTTTGTACGTAACTTTTCACTTTACAGTATATGTCTACGATCAGTGTTTAAGGAATAAATTCCGCGGTCAAAGTTTTTGAGAGACCGTGTTTATTCTCCTGATAAAACGTTGCGGTATTTTTACCAAATGTTGGTCAAAATGATTGATCTCCTTTCAAAAGTCAGAATTTTTTACTGAATCATTGATATCAATATTTCTAATACACTTTTGCTGTAATTCATTCCTTGCAAATTGTTGTTTTCACCCTGTTATTTATTCAAAATATATCTTTTCACTGCTTTGAATTAAATTTGATACCAATTCATTGTTATAAAACAGAGCAAGGCTAGAAAATGATTAAATCACAGTTCAATTGTTTTTAAATGAATACGTTATCCATGAAAATTGATAGATTCCCTTATTTAGATTTCTTAACAACGCTTTTTTAAATTTTAAGTATTATTATTCAGTGAATCTACAAAAAAATTCACGCAATAATAAAAATTGCATATTTGTTTTGTTTTTTTAAATTTATTGCTACGTTTTGAATTTAGAGGCATCAGTTTTCCCCCTTATTTCCTGATCTATCATTCTTATCATAACAATAAAAAGTCATTTATTGCAGGCAGTTAAAGAAGCATTGTCATTTTTAATATCTTTTTGAATTAAAATCCTTTATTTATTTCAATTCTAAAAGGAGCAATATTTTGATTCTTATTCATTTTATAAATACGGAAAACAAGTAAATAAAAGAAGAATGATTGCTCACTTATTATTTCATTAGATAAATCTCTTGGCATGATGAAATTAATTTTCATTTAAATTAATAGACAGACCAATTTAATATTTTTTTATGACTGCTTTATTATTCCATTAGATAAATCTCTTAGCATGATGAAAATAATCTCCATTTAAATTAATAGAGAGACCAATTTATTATTTTTTACGACTGCATTTTTCCAATTCCCACTATTAATTCACTCTCTCCCTATAAATATTGATTTGTATATCTTGTTCAAAATTCCAATCGTTAATAAAACACTTTTTATTTATCCATTCGCTTTCAAATACATTTTTTAAACTTGCAGTGGAGGACACTTGATGTTAATACAGTTTTTTTTAATTTTAATTCATTAAATTTTTCCCGTAATTAGTATTTGGTCGTCAAATTCATCTCCAAGTTTTTCGTCAATCTCTGAGATTAACTGTAGTGAGTGAAACTTGATGTTAATATTTTTTTAATATTAATTAAATTTAATTAATTTTCAATACTTTAAATAGAGTTTTAGCAGGTTGTAAGTAAAACTGAAATCAACAGGCAGTTGCGCTCAATTGGTAAAATGCAAATATTTCCGTATTTTACAGGTGAAGGTGGAATATGCGAGCTCAGTTCTTGAGAAAATTAATAATTTTTTGATACTTAATTTTTTGATAACTATTTAACGAAAAGTAACTAAACTAAAAATGTTTTTGTCAACCTAAGTAGGAATTGAATTAAAATTTTACACACACACATACACACACACACACATATATATATATATATATATATATATATATATATATATATATATATATATATATATATATATATGTATGTATTTATAT
>JAPMOQ010068116.1:154483-178116 GCA_026543055.1 Argiope trifasciata | reverse complement strand
AGTGCTAAAAAATAAACGAATATGGTACATTCATGTTATGGTAATTCCTTATTATTAATAAATCTTATAAACTGAAATTTTTTTCTGCGTGTGAATATTTCGTCTTTGATTAGTTTTTTTATTATTTTTTATTTTTTTCTAGTCAAAGATCTATTTCAATAGAACATAATAAGCATCTATGTTATCAAAAAATGTCCTTTAGAATTTAATACTCATTTGTATTCTTTTATTTGAATGGTATTAACTACGTTTAAAAAGCTATTAAGCGTTGTTAGATGATGTTGAAATTGTTCTAAATCAGTTAAAAATATCGTTCCTTTTATTTAAACAGGAGAGATTTGGCGGAAATAATCTGTGATTTCTGAGAATTTCGAATAGCTTTTTCTTTCTCTTTCACCAAAAAGTCATTATGAACACTAACAAGTACTAATTTTGCTTTCCGAAACCAGTTTTTTTCCTCCTAAGTTCATCCTTTCAGAAAATAACGATCAGAAATTTGAAGATCTTTTTTCTAATTTTTTTTTTCAAATCAAGTTAAGGTTTTTTTATCAATTCGTTTATAGACGGAGAATGCTGAGAGAAAGTATTTAATTAAATAGAAAATTAATTTAAATTCTGTTCAAGTAATGTAAGAATTTTAGCGGATGGAAACATAGAAAGAATAAATTAAATATTTGAAAGTGTTTTTAATTTTAAAACTTGCAGATTTAAATTCGTGAAAATTTCTTTAATTTTGAATCTTAAAGAATTTATTAGAAAATTTCTTTGATTTTGAAACTAACAGATTTAAATTTTTGAAAAATTCTTTAATTTCAAACTAGTAGGATTAAATATTTGAAAGTTTTAATTTTGAAACATACTGAAGAATTTGCAGAACTAAATAGACCAGATTAAAACACCAGATTATGTGCTTCAATGATTTTCAATTAATAAAAAAATCATTGAAATATGTTGAAATCATTGCAAAATACAATTATTTCCTTTAATTGAAGTACTTCTTTTCCTACTAAAGGCAGAAATATTTTTTAATTATTTTAAAAATTTGTATAACTCCTTTACAGTTAATTATAAGAGCTAACTCTTATGAAATAATTCAACTTATGTTATTGAAATTTGTCCTTCTGCAGCAAAACCGAATATTAAACAAAAGAAAAAACAATTGCGAATTTATCTTTCTATCGTCATCAAATTCATTCATTCATCTTTCAACCCCGACTAACTCATCAATTTCAATCAAACGTTGTTTTTTTTATTATTGATGATGCTTATACTATCATTCTTATATTTGTGCCTTTTACTACACGTTGCATTGTTTTCTTTTTCATTTGTAAAATTTCTTGTGCCTTACATAAAAATTTATAGTTTAAAACAAAGAATTAACTAAAATTATCAAAAAGGAATATCAGCGACTTCGGCCCCTAAAAAGTGAAACTCTTATCCTTCCTCTTCCTTTATAATTGGTGATTTAGCCGATATGGATAAAACCATAGCCAATCGATTATAGTATACTATAGTATAAAAGGTATAATAATCTAAAATTATTATTCGAACTATTCTATTGATTTCATCTGTGCGATTGTTTGGTTAGTAATAAATGTAATTTCCCTTCTCTAATTAGTAATCAACGCAATTTCACTTGAACGAGTATCTAGTTAGTAACAAACGTGAGGGATCTAATTAATAATAAATTCAATTTCACTTGAACGAATATCTAGTTAGTAACAAACACGATTTCATTTGAACGAGGGATCTAATTAATAGTAAATTCAATTTCACTTGAACGAGTATCTAGTTAGTAATGATTGCAGTTTCACTTGAACGAATATCTATTTAGAAAAAAGAATGCAATTCATCTGGGTAATCTGAAATCAGTTGTCTAATGTTAGAAATAACATAATTTTCCGATTTAATTGCATATTCATGTTGATTACATATTAAATCAGTACATTTTCCGATTTCTGCATTTCAACAATAGCATACATAAAGCATAAAGCCGATAACACACAATTTGAATAAACACATTTCATGCAGCGTTTATTAAATAAATTCTTTCCTTTTTTTAGCATGATGAATATTTGATGTAATATGCATTGCTTTTATCATGAAAGAGTCATTTAATGCGAATTTTTTCAATGAATTTTAAATCAAGGATGTGAAAAAAAAAATCTTTTCTTTGTGAAAAGTTATCGCAGCGTAAGGCATACCGTATAAATCAAACAAAATCGAAACAACCAAACGAGGAAGAAATGGGGAGAGAGAGAGAGAGAGAAAATCAAAAGAGGGAGAAAAAGAAGATAAAAAAATCGTCTGTGGGATAGCTTAATGCTCCATATAGCTCCTTCCATTTTCGAATCACCCTCAAAATCTTTTTATACAAGGATTTCTAATTTTGAAAGAATTGGCTTGGAAAAACGAAAGAATATGTATAAAAAAATTTGGAAAAAAATTGTAATAAAAAATTAAGAGTATGAAAAAGGCTTTGAATTTGAGAGAGGGGTGATGCCGATATTTTTTTCTGAATAATGGAACTGACAAAGAAATACATATAAAAAAATAAAGCTGCAGCTAATTTCCTAAGAAGCTTACAATAATATGCCGACTCTTTTCTATAATCCCTTTCAATGAGATAGAGAGGGAAAAAATATCAAAAAAGGGAAGGAAATTCCCTTCTGCCTTTTTACAATGGAGCTCCTTATTCAAACGATGTTTGCGCATTTGAATATTTTAAAAATTGGAACCATCCAGGAGTAGGAAGCACCCCAAAACCTACCAAATACCCTTTTTTATGTTCACCCCAGTTTTTCTGAAGGAGTTTTAGAAGAAAAAGAAAAGAAAAGAAAAAAAGAAGGAAATCAGATGTTATTTCAAATATTTGTCTCTTAGAAGAAGAAAAAAAAATTCCAGTCAAGACCTTCTTCCTTGTTTTTCTTCATAAGGAGACCCAAAAGGTTTTTTTTTTATTTCCTTTCAACATTTTTCCTCGTTTCTTAATTTAAATCTAGTATACTCAGTAACGATAAAAGACCCAAGAAAAATCGGAAACCGAAGAAAAGTTCTGAGTTTTCCGAATGTTTTTCGCCGATTTGGATACAGAGAAATAAACTTTATAGCTCCACCCCCTCCCTCCATGTGTAAATATTTATCAAAGCGAACTGAGAAGATAGCCTTGGAAAAGTGCACGTTCTTTAGTAAAACTTCCCAAGAAAGTTCTTCTAGGAATGAGTTCAAACCAATTTTGTTGAGTGTTGTCTTCACTGAAAAATTTAAAAGAATTATTTCTCTGTCCTGAAGATACTTTACTCTCCACTCCCTCCTCCATCCACCCACCTTTCATAGAATATTTTTGTTTATTTTTTCCCTTAAATACAAGAATAATCTAAGCAGAAGAAGTATAGTAAGGTTCTTACTACTTATTCTAATTGGATGAGTCGTATTTATATGTAGAAAACACATTTCAGAGCTTTCGGAGCAATAAAGCTCGGATGGATGTGAGTTTGAATTCGTTAGAAAGTTTTTTTCGAGAGTTAAAAGTTTCAGTAAATCATTCCTTTTTTTGTTTTGTTTTATTTAAGATAGAATCTGAAAGGCAACAGAATGTCCGATAGCTCACGTAAACTGTTTTCATTTGGGCAAGAGTGGTTGTATTAAATTAGCGTTGCTGTGTGTTGCTCGTCTTTAAATTAGGTAGTAAATGCCATCAGAATAATCGAGCGTTCAAATGGACTAGTTTTTTTTTAATGAAATTGGTACTAGTAAATTTGCATTTCAGAGATAAGGTTCTTTATTTTAAAATGATAATCTTATAACTTTAAAAGAGCAATTATTGTATATACATGCAAAGACATTTTAAAATCTAATTTCAATTCTAATTAATTCCCAAAGTTTAATCTTAATTTAACCCATATCAAAGTCATTCTAAATTATTCTCTTGTTTCCTGATCCAATTCTATCTTTTCTACTTAATTAGTTCAAGGGGCGCTTTGTAAAAATGTTTAGTCAGCGGTTCCCATGCTGCGAGTGAAATGATAAAATCCCTGACCTAAGCAAATACTTTTTAAAAAGTCCCATGTATTTCCCTTATGCGTCCAAGTGCGTCAGAAATCCCTATCGGAATATTAATAGTGTATATTCTTTGTGAAAGAATATTTTTTCCTATCAAAATATGGTAAATAAGACCGTAAGACTTAAATCCGGTTGATGTCTTCCTACTATGACAGTTTTTCTAACAACATTCGAAAAAATATGAGGGACATACTATAAATAAAAAGCAATCGATGCTAAATAAAAATATAAAAATATTTTTATATTAATTGAATCGTTTTAATTATTTTAATTAATTAAAAATAATGTTCCTTATTCCTGGTTTTATTCTGTACCCAAACTTACCTAATGGTTCTTAAATAAATTTGAAAACTTGATGGTAAAATAATTCAGTAAATTAAGGCTTTAACCACATTCAGTAAATATGGCTATATATTTACATCCTTTGACAGCAGGATGTAAATATAGCCATCTAAATGTACTATTATTATTTGAATCGAAGTAATAATAAGACATAACTGTTTTAATGAATAGTTCTTAAATCAGAATGTCTTAAATTTCTTAAATCAGAAATAACATGCCTCACGTCAATGTTGACAATTACTGCAAGAACAGACAACCTTTCATGCGTGACAGTTTTTAGTATACTGGCTAATAAATACTGGTGATTAGTATACTAGCGAATAAATCAATAATTTCAAAACAATTCTTGCAAGCCTTTGTTTTAACTTAACCTTAACTTTACCTTAAACCGGCTATTCTGATCCTCTCAGAAGCACATGAAAAAATATGATTGTCCGAACCATTGCAACAACAAAACTAGCAGGAAGTATGGTTGAATCCTACGGGCTATCACCGGCAAAGATACAATCCTTCCGTTTGGAAGTACTCCCCGTCATCGATAGGAGAAGATGACCTCCACCTTTTTCTCCGTCACCTTCTCCACCAGGCGGCGAAAACTAAATAATATGCCGGAAACTTCTCATCTTCAATTGTGGAGTGCTTCCAAAAGGGAGGCATTTGTTTTAACCCCTTCCTTCTCGCTCCCGTGAAAATGACGGGGTGAAATTTCTACCTCTATTTCTCGCGCCCGTGATATTTCCGGGTTGGCGTATTCAAAAGTAATGCACCAAAAATATTAAAACAATCTATTTCTTATGCCCAGAATCATGTTTATTACTCAATATATACACCAGATGGCTGCGCTAGACTATTTACAATGTTTTTAGAGATGGCTAATTTATTTTAAACTAAATATCAGCAGAAAGGAAAGTCGGTACTATTGTCCTGATTGTGATGTTGGCCTATGCATCTCATGCTTTAAAATTTATCACACAAGAAAAAATTACTTGCATTTATTTGCATTATGTGTAAATGCAATAAAATTATGTTTGAATGCTTAAAACACATTTTGTGTTTTCTCTCTTTGTTGGAGAGCTAAAATTCGGTCATAATAACCCTGAATGATGGCTTTTCCGATTTTTTTTTAAATTTCAAGCTAAAAATTAACTAAAAAATTAAAACTGAATGCAAATATTGTACAAACACTAAGTTTTGTATAATTTTCTTGAATCAAAAATAGGCACTTTTATGACCATTTTTTTCAAAATGATGCGACCGTTAAGAGGGTAAAATAAGATTTATTTAATTCTTAAAGATTAACAGATGTAACTCCTTTAAATTTAAAGGCATAACTCAATTATAACTCTGTTATAATCGCGAGGAAGACAAATATATGGCACGTTTCAAGTAAGTGCAAATGAAAAAAAAGGGTCTTTTTCATTTATTTTAAGATGTTTGGCTACTTTCAGTTAATTTCTAATTCTTCTGGGTATCATCATGACACGAAACTCCTACATATTTTCGCTGATCACTTCATGTATGTTAAGAAAATTAACGAATGAAATACTAAATTATAAAGAGCAATTTGTCTTTCTTTTCAAAGCGATTCATCATAAAAAAATTAAAACTGTCACTCTTTTCCATTAATGTGTCATCTAACACGAATCCAACTAATGAATGAAACGGCAACAATGGGAAATTGAACTATCAGAAAAAGGTGGTATAACAATGACAAACGATAGCACATATAAATTGAGATTAATTGATAGAATCTGCTGCTTGTCACTAATTGCCATTATAAGATTGCAAAAAAAAAACAGATCCAGGCTTTGTTTAAAATGATTAATGGTAATTTAGCAAATGAGTTGACAAATTGTTTACTCTCAAGAAAATATCAGTTTTCTTAATAGTGAAGTTGGCTCTAAATTAGTGTCCTACTCAAAACATATCAATGAAGACTTTTGAAGAACACCTTAACAAGGAAACGCCACTCCTGAATCGAAATCAATTAGGAGGTGAATTCGTTTAAATTTCTCACGTTATTCCGCTTTTTATCTATTAAGTTTTAAAAAGAAATGCCACTCCTGAATCAAAATCAAGTTAAGAGATGAGTCAATTTAAATTTCTCGTGTAATTCCAAATCTTTATCTTACAATATTTTTAGAAGAAATGCCACTCCTGAACTGAAATCATGTTAAGAGGAGAATCAATTAAATTTCTCTTGTAATTCCACTTCATTATCTATTAGTTTTAAGAAAAAAATGCCACTCCTGAATCGAAATCTAGTTAGGAGGTTAATTCCTTTAAATTTCTTATGTAATTCCACTTCTTTATCTATTAATTTTTGCTTTAATTTTAATTTAAGCTTTAAATATTCGGTCAGAAACAGCATCTTTGTTTTGTATATCACTTCCGTTACCTTCTAATAATAAAGATGTGTATGAATGCATGTGGGAGATTCAGAGGTCGGGGACTTACCAGATCAGACCTAGAAATACCAAATTAACTTGGTATATATATATTTCAGAGGATGAAATGTGTATTTCGGAAATATTTGTTAACATTTTAATTAATCAAAAATTAAATTAAATTTTAAATATAATTTACAAAAATATTAAAGATCAGAATTTAGTTTTAGATAGTTTGAAATTAATTCCCCCATTATTTCAGAACGGTGGAAAGATATATTTTCAATTATATCATTCATTTTTCTGTAGTGCAATTTATTTTTACTTTTAATTATTTTTTTAAATAATTTCAGTGTATTTTACAAATAACATGTTTCATTTTTAATTGAAGCAGATATCTTTCTCATTGTCAATATCTATACTGTTTGTTTTTTAATTGGGGAATAGGGAGCGTCTTCCTCTGCTCCCTATTCATTAATCGAAGGTTGTTGGATACTGTACGCGATGTTCATCTGTTCCAAAAAGCAAGTTTATAAAATCCACTGACCATTTGTTCATTGTTGTAAGCTTAATCTTTCCCTGTTGACATACAATTGAAAAGTTAGCTGTTAAAATTAAACAGTTCCAATTATTTAAATTTGCGGAAAGCCTTAAGAAACGTCTGAACATTCTAAATTCCAATGAGACAAACTGCTCCATCCCTCAAGAAATGCGAGAACAAAGATTGGAGTTACATCTTTTTCGCATAAAATGAGCAAGGATTTTTTTATCACATGTAACTCTAACACACTGCTACATTTCCCCAACTCTAAACTTCCTCCAGATTGAGTTACATCCTTTTTGTAGCAAACCCTTTAAATGTCAATCAACATATTTCAGATTCAATGCTCAAAGCCCCACAATGAGAACATTAGGTGCTCATAGCTTTAACACCTAAATATTGTTTTAATTTTTCACTTTTTTCCGTTAACGGTGGACCGCGGTGGCCTGGTGGTAAGGTCTCGGCTTCTCAATCGAAGGGTTGCATGTCCAAGGCCCGATTCTGCCGAAGAACCACCATGTAAGAGAGTCTGGTAACGCTAAATCAATCGGGGCCAAATGTCCTCCCTTTGGTGTAATGTGGAAGTTTGGAGAGGGGGTGCCAGCTCAGGTGTCATCCTCGTTATCTGACCGCGCTTCAAATTGATGAGGTCCGTTCCAAAATAGCCCTAGTGTTACTTCAAAACGGAACGTTAATATAACTAAACTAAACTAAAATTTACCATCAACGGAGCAGCTTCAAGATAAGGGTTTTTTCCGATTTGCTCGATTCTCGCTCGGTCTTTTGTTGCATTTTTTCTTCATCAGGTATCGTTTGACGCGTTATCATCTGAAAAACAATGCTGGTTAATAGCATTCAGAAGATTGCTACCTAAGAGACGAAAGAGTTCCATTACTCGAAAAAATGTAAACAAACCGGAAAGATATTCATCAGTGTTATTCTAAACGGCATGCTTAAAAATAGAATTAACAAAAAATATTGTTTTGAACTCATTTGCTGCTCATTTAAGCCCTAATTTTTCTTCTTTTTTTTACTATTTCTCCAGTAAGTGCAATATAAATACTTACAAAGGCACAATAGCAATCTTCATCAAATAATTCAAAAAGTACTGGCAGAACAAACTTTAAATGCCGTGGGTCAGGTGAATCGCTTTGTGCCAATCACAAAGCGAATGAAACGCAATGTTTACATAAAAAATAATATAACAGAAAGATTAGAAGATTCTTTTTGTTTATCTATTTTGAGTAGGTTTCTGTTTAAAACATAATTTCCTTTTTTTTTTACTTACATTAAGGTTTAATTTAAAACTAGGTAATATTTAAAGTACCCAGTTTTAAACGTTGCTGCTCTCACATGCAGTATAATAATATATAACTAAAATATAAATAGAAAAATAGGAAAATCTACTGCACAATGAGTTGAGAAATGAAAGGTTTCTAGAATAGTAGTAATTATATGTCTATGGGAATTTGAAGTTTCAAAATGTTTTATTGAGAAAACTATAAAAAAATTAGACGAAACATTTACAGGAAATATTTAGCAACCCTTAATTCTTAGAATCAAATGGCCATCGTAAGCTGATAGTATTAAAATATAACTATTAAATGTCTGTAGTCGGTTAAAATATATTGAAGTTGGAAAGCCAATTTGATAGTTGTTATATATCTGCTAAAGCATAAGTTATATAAAAAAATTTAAAAACTAAATATATAATTTAGCTCATAATAAGTCCTTTCTAAAATTATTTGTTATTTCTTGGTCCCATTACAACTTTCTCACTTAATTAATTAAATGCATAGGCTATAAAACTTCTTACTTCAGTATTTCCCCACGCTTCAAATGAATAAATAAAAAGATTTAAATTTTGTATCATTATTTTAAAGATACTGAAATTCCCCTTCCCGAGATTACAGATATTAAAGAAATCCCTATGAAAGCCTTACAGTAAAATCAGTAAAGAAAAAAAATATTGTCTCATTTACTTTTCAGGTCTTCTATCGTCATGTAAACTGACGTTTTTCTTAGGGCTTATTCTAATTACGTAAATTATGGCTACAGTAGAGAAATAAATTTAAATTTTGAAATTTTAATAGTTTTTTTATATTTAGCCATGCATCTACAAAAATGTGTTTTTACACGCGCACATACAATCAGTGTGTGTGTGTGTGTGTGTGTGTGTGTGTGTGTGTGCGTGCGTGCGTGTGTGTGTGTGCGTGCGTGTGTGTGTGTGTGTGTGTGAGATAGAGAGAGAGAGAGATAGAGAGAGTAAACATAATTTCTTGAAAACAGAAGGTAATTTCGAAGACATAAAAGCGCTTTAACTAACACTAAACTAACTTAATTTCGTTTTATTTCCATCCCAAGGGGCACAAGCAGTTGCTACAGCGCGGCACATAAGTAGAAGTAGATAAAAGAAAAAAAATATTTGTCACAATGCTTATGCAAAATGAAACTTTGATAGGGATTCATCTACACTTGCCGATTTAGACAAGGCAAACATAGGGATCTTTGCAAAAGAAAGTGACTGCAGGACAATTTTTATTCCTTCACTCGGAATGTGAGAACTTATCGGCTTTGAGCCGATTCAGCAATTTTAGAACTAATGTTGAATTAATTAAACAGAAAAATTTAATGGGATCAGGAAATAAGAGAATATTTTAAAATTCAGTTGATATGGGCTAAATTAAACTGAAAGTCAGGAAATTAATTAAGTTTGAATTAGATTTTAAAACACACACATAAAGATTTCCTAATTGTACTTTAACATAAATTAAGGTTAAATATTTCTGCCCTCAATTCCCATTCGATTAACAATTTAAATACTTCATTTTATACATTCGCTATTTCTTATTTACGCTGATTATCGTATATGGAGAAAGAAAACTTGATGAATCGACTTCCTCCCCCCTCCCCCCAAAAAATCCTCCCATCCTGGATTCAAGAATCGAAGATCAAAATACGAAAATAAACTCCTGGCAATCGTAAAATAACCATTTTTATTCCTGCGTGCCTTACTGTTGGTGGAATAAAAATCAAATTTCCTCTGCTTCTCATGAAAGTTTCAATTTCGAAGAGACAGATTCGATCGCCAAAGAAAGAAAAAAAGAGAGAGAAGTAGATTTCAAAAATAGCGACGTATTTCTAAAACGCCCCTCTTTCTATTACAAGTCATCGTTACTTCTTCTTTACCTCATTCAGCCATCCAGTCTTTCGAATGGATTTGCATAAACATAAAAGAAAACCACCCAACCCGTTAGTTTTGTGTGGAATCAGGACTCTGTGGCTTTCCCACGGGTATGGTGCCTCTATATTTCAGGAATAGAATCTTTGTCTTAGAGACGTCGGTTTGGATTTGGGGTGAAATCCTTATAATCCAAATGTATTTTTCTAAGCTTTATTTTCAATTTGTGTTTCTGGCCACAAAAGGAATTTGTTGAAGTAAAAAACAGTTCTTTTTTTGATGGAGAAATCATTGAATTCTGTGGAGTTAGATTTGAAGCAATTTCAGTTACTCTGTAAAGGTTGGCTAGAATAACTTGTTTCTTATTGTATTTTTCCGAACAAAGTGTTGATTAGCATATTATTAAACGACCTCTGGTATTTTTAGAAAATTTATTATTTTCGACATCGTCAATTTTTTTTAATGTCAGTTTAGAATAAAACTTTTTTTCTACATTTTTATTTCGAATAATTTTTAATAGTTTAAATGCCTTCAAATAGATTTTACAGAAAAACTATATTTAAAATTCAATTATTTGGAGTAGAAACAAAAAGAATGAATTGATGAAAGATAATATGTTTCCATTAAAGTAATTAATATTGTCAGTATGAATAGATAACGATAGTTGTAAATACTAACTGCGGCCACTAATAATAATTTTGAATAGTCATAGAATTCGATATATCAAAAGATTCGATATATCAAAGATATTCTGTATTTAAAATTCAATCCTTTGGAATCCATATAAAAAGAATGAATCCATAAAGATAATGTTCCAGTTAAAGTAATTCATTTTGGGACTATGAATAGTTAACTTTTGCTGTAAGTATTAACTGCGAATACTAGTAATAATTTTGAATATCTGTAAAATTCGATACATCAAACAAAAAGATATTGCAACTGTGAATACATCTTTTTATTTTTTTTCTTCCTTTTTCTGAAATAATTTCTAACAATTTATATTAAAAAATGACGATATTTTAAATAAAAACCGAAATACCTTTCCATATATTGAAAGACGTTGAAGCGATTTCTAAGTTAATATAAATAAATATCAGTTATTGTTAGTGCCAACCATGGCCATTAATAAAAGTTTTAAATAATTATAAATTCGACATAGCAAAATGAAGGATATTTTAACCTGAATATACATTTTTTTTCTTTAATTCGAATGCTAGCCTGAATATCTGCTAAAAAAAATATACAGAGAGGCCTTTGAAAAAACAAAAAGAAAAAAATTCAAAATTATTTCGTAAATTTACAGTCCCGGTTAATTTACTCATGACTAATTGCTATTACAATTTACAATTGTTATTATTTTTAATATACTTTAGCCTGTTACTTTAATACCTTTTAGCTGTTATCATTTTTTATTCCATTTGGACTATTGGGAAGTCTTTATTACATTTATATATGAAAAAATAGGAAATTTTTAAGTTTTCGCTGTCGTCATATTTTGTGCAACACAATAAGCATAAAATCTATAAAATAAAATCATGAATACTAATGTTACATAATTTACAACAATTTAATAGACATCATATCATGCAAATATTTTTAGCAGTTATAGTGCCTTTTTTTCAAACTTTACAATTAGCTTTTTGTTTAAAAAGCTGTGTGAATAAGAATTATATAAATTTCTGCTGGTCATAATCTTATTCCACATGATTTTGATATTATATTTTTCCTTGTGAGTATATTTTTTTTGATGAGGGGTCATTTGAAACGGCTTGAAAACTCAGTAAATTATTATTAAAGCTTCATCTAAAACTGCACATCAAGGAGTTTAGAGTCTAAAAATAAGATCTAAAGAACAAAAATAAGGGAATCAACTTGAACATTTTTCCAACATAGTATTAAATAGGCTGACATAAATTCCATAAAATAAAATGACACTCAGGATAAAAAAACTTCCATAAACATTTAAAAAGGCAGATTGTTGAAACCGGAACTAGTATATTCTGCGCATAATTACTTTTGAAATAGTGTGTTCTCAGTAAAAAAGGATTTTAAAAAAAATCAAATAAAGTTTAAATTAAAAAATTAATCAAGGTTTTAGTATTGTATTTTGATTGTCTTTTTATATCACTTGGAAATTCACAAAAAAACGTTTTTTATTGATTGCAGTTTTAATTCCATACATTTTTTTTTAATTTTATAAAATTAAAAACCTTTTAAGTATATTTTACAGCAATATCTTAAATTGTTTTTAATTACGATATTTATACCTGTTCAAAACGGGTAATTAAATCAACCATTGGATTTACCAGCTGACTCGTTGTTTACCCTTCCTCTGGAACGGTGTGGAAATTTAGAGAGGCGGTTTGCAGTTTATGTGTCCTCGCCATCTGACCAAAATTACAGGGTCCTATCCAGAATAGCCCTATTGTTGCTTTAAAACGAAAAGTTAATATAAATAAAATAAGCTAAACCACTCGTTAAGGTGAAATTAAACCAAATAGTTGAGTATCTAAAATTGAACTCTATGTATTTGAAATAAATATTTAAAAAAATAAAGACATGCGACTGAAACAAAAAACATTATCATATTACGATGCTATAATCAAAATGTTTGAATCTCTTTTTACATTTCTTTATTTACATAGGAAAATACAAGACAAAATAGATAGACGGTCGGTGTATAAAAACAATCCACCTTCGTCGTAGAATCCAAGATCAATAAAATGACGAAATATATTGCCATCATAAAGTATTAATTTTTTTCATTGTATTAGAATATACATTTTAGAAAAGATAATTAATTAGGAATGATGTTGGATTGATGTTCAAAAATTCATACGATATTTAATTTTAGTTTTAATACGTACCAGAGCATACAGTTTATAAATACAGTGTAAGAGCAAAATTGAATTCTTCAAGACTATTTCAGTAGTTTGTTTATTTAATAAAACTCTATAAAGACCGCATATCATTTATTTATTTTTTCATTTTATTAGGTTGTTCGGAAAGTAATTTCGTTTTTTCCCGACAAAGGATTTAATTGCATTTTTCGCACCCAATTTCATACTTAAACCGCAAAATCATTTTATGTTTTAAGAGCTGATATAGCAAGGCTTGAGTGTGAAAAAGTGCAGCTGATTCTTCGCAGTAGTTTTTGGATGGTGCCCTTTTAAATATGGAGAGCACTAAACAGCATTTTCGTCATTTTTTTCTTTTTTGCTATATAAAAGGTAAAAATGCTGTCAAGCCAGAAATAAATTAGCCAATATGTGTGGAGAAGATATGTTAACAGTACATCAGTACCAGAACTGATTTACAAAATTTTTCCTTCAAATGAGGAGGCCAAAAACCACCTCGATCAGTTTTTTTTACAGCAAAGACCAAAACTTTTATGAGCGTGTAATCATGTTACTACCAAAAGGTATTAGACCAGAATGGCAATTTTATAATTTAATAAATAATTTATTCATTAAACGAAAATTTCTTTTCATTTTGACAAAAAAAAACGAAATGACTTTCCGAACAACCCAATATAAGTTTAGTGTTCGGTTATCGGGTTCATATAGAAAATAGTGGATATAGAAAATACTGGCGATTTTAGTTTAGTTAAGTTATATTAAAATCCCGTTTTAAAGTAACACTAAGGTTATTTTGGCACGGATTTCGAAATTTTGAACCGCTCTCCGATTATGAGAGAAGTACATTTTTTCATTTACATAGGAAAATATAAGACAAAATATATGGACGGTCGATTTATATAAACCATTCACCTTAGCTGTAGAGTCCAAGATCAATAAAATGGTGAAATATACTGCATGGCATCATAAAGTACCCACTTTATTTCACTTCTGCATGCTTTACCATTCGTGGAATAAAAATCAAATTTCTTCCGCTTCTCATGAAAGTTTCAATTTCGAAGCGACAAAATCGATCGCAAAAGAGAGAAATGGCAGAACAAAAAATGCCCTGCAAAACTATCGGCGTATTTCTAAAACGTTTCTCTTTATAATATAAGTCATTGTTGCTTCTTCTTGTCTTCATTCGGTATCCTATATTTTTCCCAGCATTTGCATAGACATAAAAGAAAACCTTCAATATATTTTTTTTAGTAAAACCAGGAGTCTGTGGTTTTCTCGTTTCAATTTACTTCATGAATAGTGTCTTTGTCTCAGAAATGTCTGATCTAGCTTTGCTGAGAAATCCAGAAGTACTTTTTAAAATTTGTTTTGTAAGATTTGTTTTCTTAAAATAAGTATTTATTGAAAAAAATCCAAATCTTCTCAAATAAATCGTAGAAATGTCCATTCACTTTTCAAAAAAGTTGAAATTCTTACTGCTTTTCTAATTCATTTAGCTATGCATATCCAGCCTTGTTCATAATCCTAACTCTAATGATGATATGTTGCATCTTCTGTTGTCTAAGGACCTTTGAGAACATTGGTAGTATACGATATAGACTAATTCAGTTCCAGAGGCAGGGGTGACCTGGTGGTAAGATCTAGGCTTGGGAACGGTAGATTTCAGGTTCGAGACCGGATTTCACCAAAGAACCGTCGTGTAAGGGAGTCTGTGTTACGTTAAATCCGTCAGGCCAAACTTTCTGCCACTGGTGTGATGTGGAGAATGGGGTTGGCAACTAAGGTGCTGTCCTCGTCATCTGACAGCATTCAACATTAAGAGGTCCATTTCAATGTATCAAGTCTCAAAAGTCCTGTCTTTCTTAGGATAGGACTTTTTTCTACTTTTGCGTGAATATAGTATAGAGAAAAAAAAGAGCAATCGAGGAAAAATTCGAACTGAAGATGTTGACTCATCTCTATGATTTAGACCTTTCTTGAGTTTGAGAGACGGAAATTTCACGGATTTTTTAGAAAATAGCCGTTTATCTGTCTGTGGCAAACATAACTTTATTCTAGAATGGACGAAATATAATATGAGGTTGTTCCACCAGATTTTCAACTATCTATCAAATTTTGAGCAAATTCCTTTTGTTGGAAGTTTGGCTTGATAGAATCTCAAATATAAGCTAATAAGATATTAACAATGTGGAAACAGCAAGATAGATAAAATACTATACGTAGATTTAGCTACTTATCGTAAACACCTGTCAAATTTCAAGCCAAGTACAACCATGGATTGACTGTTTGTTGGTTTCTACTTTCAAAAACATGTTAACATAATAATTCAACAACGCAATGACTTAAATATGCCAAATTTGGTATGATTTCTTCTGACTGTATATGCATTTTTCTGTCAAAAGTTTGTTTCAATCGGTTGAGACAAACGCGTCTGAGATACAAATTCAATTTTCGATTATTATTAACTGTATGCCAAAGATTAATTGATAAATAACTCACAAAAATGAAACGATAGATTCAGTAAAAGTATTAAGCTCTGATCAAAAGTTAATATTTCTTAACTTTTGAACGCCCAATGGCATGTAAAATGTTCCCTTTATTAGAACATATGCGATAAATTTGTGCGGATACCACTTCCACTGGTTTAAACTGCAAAACATTTTTTTATGAAATTAGAATACACAATATAGAATAGACAATTAATTAGGAATATTGTTAGATTGATGTTCCAAAATTCATACGATATTTAATTTGAACTTCAATAAGTCCAAGAGCATGACCTTTATAAATTCAGCATAAGAGCAATTACAAATTATTCAGAAAATTTAGCAAAAATTCACTAGGCTTTGACACCATCCGGCTTTTTTATTTATTTAATAACTCACTCAAGACCGCATATCAAATTTCAACCATTTTGCTTTTTGGTTTTCTTGTTTATCGCTTTCAGATAGAACATAGACTGGCGGGCAGACAAGTATAATCCGAAAAAGAGACGTATAATCCAAAAAGGTTTAAATACAGAGTTCTTCAAACTTTTGAGGTCAACTTTTTCACTTTGTAAAGTTCTTAAATGAAAGCGTCCTTTGATATGGCAGGTTTTTTTCAGAGTGTGCTAGAAAACTGCACGGAAAAAAATCCCGCTGATTTAAATTATGAAACAGCTTTTTTTATCGAATTAAAACATAAAATTTAGAGCAGATAATTAATTAGGAATATTGTTGGAGTGATGTTCCAAAATTCATACGATATTTAATTTTAATTTTAATAAGTTCAATTACATAGCCTATTAATTCAGTGTAAGTGAAACATTCCGAAAATACCACAAAATTCATCGAAGCTTCAAGATCATTTGAGTTTTATTTTTGTATTTAAAAACCCTCTTTATAAAAATCACATTTTCGCCCATCTTGCTTGTTAGGTTTTTTGGTTAACGTGCTCAAATAAAAAATAGACAGACGAGTAGACATGTATGATTTGAAAAATAGACTTCTGATCCAGATAGGTTTATAATGTAGAGATGTCGTCAAACTTTGGAGGTTGACTCCTTCTTTTTGTAAAGTTCATAAACGAAAGCGTCCTCTGACATAAAAAGTTTATTTGAGAGTGTGCTAGAAAACTGTATGGAAACCACTCCCGCTGGTTTATAAAACAACATTTTTTTATAGAATTAGAATATAATTGGGAATGTTAATTAATAAGGAATAATAATAATTAAATAGGAATGTTGTTGGATTGATGTTCCGAAATTCATGCGATATTTAATTTTAATTTTAATAAGCAAGGGAGTATGCAGTTTATAAATACAGTGTAAGAGCAAAATTGAATTATTCGAGACTATTTCAATATTTTGTTTATTTAATAAAACTCTCTATAAAGACCGCATATCATTTTTTTTTTCATTTAGTGTTTCGATTATCGCGCTCATATAGAAAATAGTGACGTATAGAAAATACTGACGATTTTAGTTTAGTTAAGTTATATTAACATCACATTTTAAAGCAACACTAGGGCTATTTCGGCACGTACTCCACAATTTCGAATCGCTGTTCGATAACGAGGACGACACTGGAACTGTCCTCCCCCCACCTCTCCATACCAGCTGGAAGACGTTTGACAAGGTCGTTTTTATGTGCATCGGACTAGCTTACACGATGGAATTGAGTTTTTAACCTGAAGCTTTCCGGTTCCGAAATCGGGACCTATAAGGCTAGTCTGTACAGACTGTCTATCTGTCAGTCTATATAGACCAGCCTTATATAGACTGACGGATAGACATGTATAATTCTTACAACAGACTTCTGATACTGTAAGGTTTAAATGCAGAAATTCGCAAAACGCTTGAGGTCAACACTTTCTGTTCGTATAATTCATAAACGAAAAAAAAAAAATCCTCATTTTGAAAACTGGAAATTTTTAATAATTCTCTCAAAATGAGAGGAAAAAAAACTTTTTCTTCAATCTTTCTATCCCCACATGACAATTCAAGCAAATTTTTAATTATAAAACACAAAACCCTTCTTTATTAGCCAGAAGGAAAACAAATTAAATCCAGTGCGAAAAAGGAACGGTGAAAATGGAAGTTAATGTCCAGATGTGTTCGTCGTGAAGAACTGTGACGAAGACTTATTACGCCGCTTCCGGGTCCCTCAAAACTTTTCCATTATTCATACGAATCTGTAGAACGAGTCTTTATTTTTTCCGTTTCGTTTTTTTTTTCCGAGTGGTTTTGGGACGATAAAAGAAGTCACAGTCCACCCGTTCCACTCAATTTATTTGACACTAATTGATTTACTTTGACTCTCATGCAAGGACTAATATTCGACTAACTCGGGAGTTATTCATTTTTGGGAGAGACGTCAATATGCCAAAATCTAATTAATTTATTCCAGAGAGAAATCGAAGATACTTATCGCTTTTAAAGGCTCGCGCGAACAGAAATTGATGGAAAAGGGAATTTAATGGAGTTGCAATCAAACGAGGTAATATCAGTAAGCAGTTCGAATATCTGATGCATTTTTGGAAAGGACTCTCAATAATTCTTAATGAAATAGAAAGGTCAATAGAAGAAAACGAACCAGCATTTTAAGTATTATTAAGTATTCTTTTTAATATCGAAATGCGACTTGAGAAAGCATCTTCCGTATCATTTCAATTTATTGTTTTGTTTATAATATCCCAAGTGGGAGTTGAAAGAAATGAATTAAAAGCTATATTAATCAAAAATTCTCAATTAAAAGTAATATAAAGTTTAAGTATTACATAAATATCAATCAAAGATTTATTTATTTACTTTTTTCATAATCCTTTTTTTCTCATTATCGAGTATTTCATCCAGCAGTTTTGTAATATAATCAATATAAGTGTAATTGTTTTATTTTTATTACATTAACGAAGAGAGACATAAATTAATTTTTTTTTCATATATATAACGGATTTTTGGAGTCTGAAAGAAATGATTTGAAAGCTACATTATTAAGAATTATTCTAAATTGAAAAAATAGGAATTCTAAGCAGTACATCGATAATAACCATTGATTTACTTTTCTTCTTTTATAGCATTTCAAATATATAGCATCACTTAGCTTTGTACTCAATACTGTAATGTAACTTAATATCCAATACTATATTATACGTTATATTATAATATAACGTTATTCCAGTAATATAATATAATTTTATACCCAATACTATAACTATACCCATTACTATAATGTAGCTTTATGCTCAATACTATGATATAACTTTATATCCAATGCTGTGATGTAACTTTATATCCAATACTATGATATTACTTTATACCCAATACTATATAATAGTGATTATATGGCTTTATACCTAGAAATATAATCACTATAAGGGTTTTTATTTTATTTTCCTTTAACAAATAAATACATGACTTTTTATTACCATATAAATTGTGAATTTTTATCTCTGAAATAAATAATTGAAAGTTATATCAAACGAAAATTATACCAAAGTGAAAATAATATGAATTTTAAGTAGTGTATTGAAAATAACCATATAATTTGTTTTCTATTTTTTAAGTTATTCCCGTTACCAAGTATTTCAACAGATAGCTTTATACCCAGAAACAATATAATCACTACGAGTGTAATTATTTTGCTTTTCTTTAACCCTTTAATTGCTTTGTCTATATGCCATCAATACATCGATTTATCAAATTTTGATGGCTGTAAGCAAAAAATAAACCGTTCATAACAATTATAATGCAATATAAAAATTACTATATATGTCAAGAATTCAACGGATTTCCATTTGAATCAAAATAAGAAAATATTCTCAAAATAGAAGGGGTTATCTAATTAGATAGTAAAGAAAATATGTTAAAGTGTCAATTATCGAAGAGAGATATCTTTCAATTTTTATTATCAAATAAATAGGGGATTCGATATGTCTTTCGCCAAAGAATATCCTCGAATTTCAAGGATTTCCAGTCGGTTGAAAGGATATATATGGAAATATTTATTAAAAAGAAGAAAATTTGGAATTAACACACGGTACACATGCAAAAAAATAACTATATGCAATACTATGATGATAAAGGGAGTGTTCAGTGGGGAGTAGGAGATGAGGAATTCTGTTGGTGTTGAAAAGAAATGAATCGGAAGTTATGTTAATCGAAAAGTATGCTAAAGTGAAAATAATAGGAATTTTAAAGTAGTACATCAATAATAACAGTATTTTTTTACATAGCCCTGTTATTCCCATTATCAAGCCTTTCAATGCTTTGCTTAATAGCCAGTAATCTCTATAAGTGTAATTCTTTTATTTTTCTTTGCTTAGCGAAGAAAAAAGATAGTTAATATTTATCATCATGTAACTAATCTATTTTCTGATATCATTTTAAAAAGAAAGCAACGACGTGTGATCAGTTGAATGTAATAATCAATTAAATTATCTGTTTACGACAAATTTAGAAAAAGAGCTCTCACCACCAGATGGCTATTAACATCCTAAATAATTTCAGTAGAGTATTGTTCATGTTCTTCTTTTGATTTTTTATAAGACAGTTATTCAAGGATAAAGTATTGTAAATTTTAGGTCAGCATGTAAGTGTAATAAAAATAAATGTATCGCATATGGAAGAAAAATCATTCCTTTTAGATTTCCAAAATACTTTCGAATCTAAATATTTTAATAACAAGAATATAGTGTTGATCTTAATAGGGAAATTTTAGAGCTGTACAAAAATTTAAAAACATTTAGTGTGTGCATATGTATTCCGTTATGCGTGATTACAAAAACCATATTTAGCACACACATACTGATCGACAACAGATTGTAAAACCCTTGAAGCTTTTGCGCATGCGCATTGCCGTTAGGGAAGGTTTAATTAATCAAAATAGGGATGAAAGGTAAGACGACAGGATATGTTTACATTTAACAATGAAGACAGGCGGCTTTATGGGAAATAAACATTACAGATAATTAGTAAGTCAGAAGGAAAAAGGTACTAATACATAGTAAAATATTTCAGAGCAATATTTATTTAAGGTAAAAGGTATAAACATTAAATTATAAAGAATAAATAAAAATTTTTAGGTCTTAAAATTTGGTAACTACTTTTTTACAAAATAATCGTCTTTTATTATTATTATTAGAATGCTTCTCTTTTAATATGTTAGTGAATATTGCTGCAATATTTTGAGATTATCATACGCGTGAAGAAGAAAAAAATCATCTAAAAAGTATCCTATGTGGAAATTCAAGGACAAAGCTAAATACCGAAAATGAGCTCATCCTTTCCTTCCTTGTCGTACCCCTTAATGAGATGGAATGATCGAAATGTGGTAGTCTCAGAATCCGTTGACGAACAATACCATGAAGTATCGGAACGTGACTTAGGAGATACTTCATTAAAATTCTAACTAAAATGAAAAAAGTTAGTCTTCATTGTTAAAATTGACAATGAAGACTAGCTTTTTTAAAACTAAAAATAACTAATAAGCGATAACTAACCAAAAGAATATTGTATAAACTGGTTTTCAAAATGTTTAGATACTCAAAAGCTTATACTTTCAGCTATATCAGTTTAATAATAGTAGAAATTTTTCCTGGATTCTGGTAGTTTTTAATACATGTGTATATACAGAGAGAGAGAGTGAGAGAGATTTGTTGACTTGAAATTAAAATCGTTTTCGTAATTTCATCAAATATTTAACCATGGGTTTTAGTTTGGTTTAGTTTAGTTATGTTAGCATCCCGTTTTTAAAGTACGAGAGCTATTTTGTACACGAGAGTATTTTGGGAATTTAACCATGGGATTTTCTTCATTGGTGATCTGAAAGGGTTCAGTTAGCAGGACTAGTAAGCTGTTTACAAGATCTGCACAGTTTACAAGGCTAGTAAACTTTACAAATATTAAATAAAAAGAAACAACAGGTAAACAAAATCATTACAAATGAGGTAGGAAAGTGGATTTGAAATATCATGAAAGAGGACGGTAAATAAAGAAGATAGTTGCTTTTTTAATAACGCTATGATGCCGAAGTTCTGGGCTTGGTGGTTAGTATTTGCCACATTCACAGATATAGAAATGGAGTGGAGGGTTTACCTTACCAATGATACGACTTGCCTCCAGTGAGAGTGCTTGGACAATAACTGGTGATGGCTCTTAGAACTCAATCATAACACTGACCTGCATATTTTGAGTTATGTCATGTTTTTTAACTTTTATTTAAAAAAATAATTTGTTACATTTAGGCTAATTTTGTGGTAGTTTTTATAACATTTTTGTCCTCCCCCGTCCCCAACGGACTCTTGATGTGCTTGGCTATGATATTGTAAAGTATAAGCTATAAATTTAATTAAATGAAATACATTTTATAATTTAAAAAAACCGTTTTAAGTCTGTCAATATGTTTCATATTTTCCATGTTTTGCAACATATTACAGATTTTGAAAATTGCGTTTTGCAAAAACTCCTGACGTGATGGAAAAAAACTAATGTCATATTCAGATTCAGCGTGAAAAAATACATATTAATCAATTATCAAAAGTTAAAAAACATGACCCATGCAGGCCTGTGAATTCTCCCAAATGCTGTCGTCTGGTTCCGATCATTCAGATTTACCCAAATGTCTTTAGAAGAGGTGAAGTAGATGAATGTGGTAACACAAAACACAGGTGTACAAAAGAAATTATTTATTGCTTTTCATATTTCTATTCTTGAATATATCTTGTTGGAGAAATCAAGAACAAAATGAAAAAATATGAATAAGAAATTCAATTGAATTTTAATACAGCCTATAAATCCTCTCCAGTAGATGAAAATTGCAGATATAGAAATAAAGGTATTTTACATTTGAAGTCATGTGAGGCATGCAACAGGTATAAACCATTAAGAGTGTAAGAATAATATATTAAACATGGGAAAAGAGATTTAAGGGTAAAAATTAAGTAAAAGGCTGGTAACGCAAGTATTTATGCTTCAGAATAATGATATATATTATCTGTATTTATGTCAGACACGTTTGCCAAGTCTGATAAATTTTATAACTATGTAGATACATCCGATAGAAATTTAATAAAATGTAAACAATTTGTCGTTTCATATCTTTACAATAAAAGGGTTTTTATATTAATATTCCTTGCACTAGCTACTTCAAAACTACTTGGAAGTTAGATCGCTTTGGACCTCCGTATGGATTAAAATAAAATACAACAAAAAGTTTGTGAGAAAGCACGTGACTTGAATGTTGTATGTTCATTTAAAGAAAGTTATTCAGTCCTAGTTATAAAAGAATTATTTATTCTGAGCTTTCATTTAGTGTGAAGATATTATATATGAAGTGTTAGTGTTCTGATGATATTAAAACTGGTTTAGTTTATAAAATATTTTAACCCCAAATTAAAACACAAAGTAGTTCGCATAATTTACTTTGAAAGTGTTTTTAATCTGTTTAGTCCTTTGTTCAAAGTTCAAAAGTTCTTTTGAGTCTAAAATAATCCCATTTTTCAGATAGAAGAGAGATATGTTATGAGTAAAGTATAAACTCTTATCTAATGAAGTTCTAGATATGAAGAAATTATTTATTCTAAAACTTTCCTTTAAGATGACAGAATTCTTAATAAAGGCTATAATCTTCACGTAAACTGCATTCATAAACTAAAATGGAAACATTATTGATACATAAATTATTATATTGAAGTGAAAGAATAAATGCATATTTTGAAAATTACAGAAGGAATTCCTGTGTGTGTGTGTGTGTGTGTGTGTGTGTGTGTGTGTGTGTGTGTGT
>JAPMOQ010068116.1:96762-154473 GCA_026543055.1 Argiope trifasciata | reverse complement strand
GTGTGTGTGTGTGTGTGTGTGTGTGTGTGTGTGTGTGTGTGTGTGTGACCTTGGGAGAAAAAGAATAGGACGCGATTAATTTCAGATAGTGAAAAACCATAGC
This sequence comes from Argiope trifasciata, assembly GCA_026543055.1. Taxonomy (NCBI): domain Eukaryota; kingdom Metazoa; phylum Arthropoda; class Arachnida; order Araneae; family Araneidae; genus Argiope; species Argiope trifasciata. The sequence continues at coordinate 154,370 of JAPMOQ010068116.1, read as the reverse complement.
TTTTCTTAATGCTGGTGATTGCGGAATATGAGTATTGTAAGAACATTATGTTGTTTTTCTGTCGGATTGATACCACGTGACTTTAAAAAATAGTGTTCTCGCATGGTAATTCGAAGTTTACAACTAAAGACTTCATTTTTTACTTTTTTAGCTATCAGATTTATTTGCATACAACACACGTGAACACTATCATTATCATCTACTGTACTATAAACTGTAGTTATCTACTTTGTTCTAATCAATCTATATAATCACCAACTTTTCATTAATTATTTTCCATAAAACACAAGCAGATGTTTGGCACACTTTGAAATTCATTCGTTTCTTGATGATAATCCTAAGATTTAACATTTATTTTTACTAAACAGAATATATGCATATGTGTGTTTTTGGTTGCGCGTGCGCGCATGCGAGAGTTAACAAGACTGTTTGATCTAGAGATGAATGCGTGGATATATATCTTGGAGTCTTTGTTTCTTAATTTAATTAAAATTAAAACTATCTTTATTTACACTGTATTATAATTGGAACAGCAGTTGAGGATGATATAAGGAGATTTCTTCTACAGTTGCTGGTATGTTCTTTCTCTTTTTATTTTTTATTAATTAATTGATCCGTAGGTTTGTTTTAATTTTGTTTGAATATTTTTGTTTCATTTGGAGATGTTTTTAATGTTGCTTTGTGTGTGTGTGTGTTTTGCTGTTTAAATTGGGTATTCTCTTTTACCTTAATTTTCGGGGCTTTTCGGGTTACGAGGGGTCATTACTTTTGGAGATTGTCCAAGGCCTTTCATAAAAAAAATCCCTTATTTTGAATCCTTCCCTGAGGGTGACCCTGGAAGAGGTCTTTAGACCGGAATGTTTTTCTATTGGTTGTAGTTTTGATTCGGTTGTGTTCCTTTTTGCTTGACTTATTTTCTTAATTAATTTAGATTCATTTGTATTTTAGTTATAGCTGCATTTGCGCTCATTAAATACAATGATTGATTTTTCAAAATTTTAAATTTTAAACTTGTTTGAATCTGAAATAATTTTTAGATTCGATTCCAATTTTAGTTCCGTTTAGGTAATTAGTTTTTTTTGTTTCGTTTACATAATGTTATTAATTACATTAATTTAGATTTGTTTCATTAATAGGTTCATTAATAGGTATATATATATATATATATATATATATATATAATGCAAAAATTGGCCATCGTTGATTTCATTGGAATTAAATATTATGAATATCACCGTTGAGTCAGTCAACAGTCAACAAATATATTTCAAGCCGTTTTCGTTGCTTAACAAACATCGAAACGCCTTCTTTAAGTTTTAAAAGTCAAAGGAGGGGAAAAAACCTGTTAACTATCTATGCAATATACAAGATAAATAAAAAAAAAATGAAAGAATATCGCGAAAATTATATGGTGGATGAAACAGACATTTATAATTTAATTAGAACTATGATTTCATAAAACTGGTATTCAATGAATTCAGCATATATAGGATAGTTAAAATTATAAGACTGTGGTGCAATTTACGGAATCATAGGCATGAAAATATAGCTAAGTGATTTCATTGGAATTAATTATAGTGAATAACATGTCCAGCCAACTAGCCATCGAAGGCAATTAGAACAGAACAGACATAAGCCCTTTTAATTCGCAATATTCGACAAAATTTTATATTTTCATAAAAAGGATTAAGTATGTAATTAAGGTTTTTTTTTTTTTGCTCCATTAATTATTTGAAAGGTTGTTAAATATGCTTGGCAACTTTTCCTAATTTTCCATTCCTTGTATATGTATATACTTTATGGTAACTAAACTTTTATTGTAATATTGAAGAAATATTGCCCATCAAAAGATAAGACAGCCATTAACATAAAAATAGAGTAACACTGTCACATTTCCTAAAAGAAGAACTAATGCACAATGCCCACTGAAATTAGATGTTACTTTCTTTCAGTTCGGTCACATCCGCCGACTAATCAGGTATTCTCCGTATGTGTGTACCGCTGTTATAAAATTCCCCTCTCATCCCAAAAGAAATTCCACTGCCAGACGAAACTTCTCCCAAAACATTAATAAATTTGGAATTCCTTATGCATAATTTAATGGGTGCAGGGGCACATTGACGATGCCGTAAATGCCACAGCCTTCAATCCGTTTCCATCTTACCATTGTTCTTCCATCTTTTTCTGGAACACCCATAAACGAAATTCACGATGCCTTTCCCCCTAAGAAAATAAGTAAATAAGCAAAGAAAAAAAAATCGCAAAATATCCCTACCGTAAAAACTGCTTTTTACGTGGACATTACAGCGGGAGCTCCATGGGGCTGGAGCTGGCGCAAAACGGTTGTTTCTGGAGCGGTAAGACACATTCTTTTATGCGGTTCTTTTTTTTACGGGCGCCGCAGACGTGGGGATTACCACCTAGGCCGCGTGAAGGGGATCGTAAAGCATACCCCTGGAGGAAAGGAAAAAAGGATAGACGCGGTAGCCGGTCGCGTAAAAATCGCCTGCACAGTTTCTGGAATTATACCACTTTGTGAGGAAGATTTTGTTTTGGATTCGGCATGAGTTGGTTGTTCTCTTTTTAAGTCAACACTGTTTGCCTTCTTCAGCACTTTTTCTTCAGCACAGCATTTTTTTTTAATGCACTAAGACATTTTACTGTTGCTGATCAGAACTTATATCCCGGCATCCTATCATAGGGGCAGCACTTCTTCCCCGTGATTTGGGGGTGCTGAGTTCGAGTCCCGGCTCATGCATGGTTGTTCTTGATCTGTTCTATCTGTAATATGTTTCAATGTGCCCCCTCTAAAAAGGGATTATGCAAGCAAATGAATGATGCGTGAGTGGCAAAGTTGTACTCTTGGCCCTAGTCAGCGCTATTAAAACAAGAGAAGCGCCCTATCGGCTTAAATCACTGCATTCGTTGCAGAGGGCTTGTCCAATGGCAGAACTTATATCCGTTAGTCAATGTACAAGGGGTATACTGTGTTTATCTCCTCTCCCCTCATCAAGTGGGCAGTTGGTTTTGCAAAAGCAAAACACCATTAATCACATTATCGGAAAGATACCAATATCAGAAACAACTTCTTCTTTTTTTCATTTGGCTTTCTAAAGGATCTTAAACGTACTAATAATCTATATCCTCCAATTTTCTAATATTCTAACTCCTAAACGTGCTAATATTCTACCTAAGGACTTACATCCAGGGTATCTACAACTTCTTGCCCACTGATCCCTTCGTTATTTCTCTTTATAGTATTAAACACTTAAAAGTAGCATATCCCTATATGGCTTTTGCACCATTAAAATCCAAATCCAAAATTAAATACTAACAAAAATATTATGAAAACTTCGAATGCATAATTTTATCAAATGGAATATCAAATCACTGCATTTTTTATCATTCTTAATTTGTTTTATTAATATATGAAAACCTGTATTTTTTTTTTAGAAAAAGGTAGTAGAAAATTCTTGTCATTGTTATTTTTTGAAGGATTAAAAATTAGTTTAAATTCTTTGTCTCAAATCAGAGCAAAATATCTCGCATTTTAATTAATAATTAATCAATCAAATTAATTTAATAAATCACATTAAAATATCTAATAAAAAATTATTCTCCTTTAATTGATTTTAATCTTAAAAAATACGTGGATATGACATTATTGTTTTTAAAAAAACAATAGATTGCTTGAAAGAATTATTCAAGATGGTGCGCGTCTTCATCTGATCAATTATAAATTTTGTTTTGAAAATTATAAGAGAAATGCTTGAACAAAAAAAAAATGAACTTTGTACAGCAATTTAAATGAATGAGTCAAATGTTGTTACAGTCGGTACTTTTATGACATGTAAAAAAATTTGGTAACAGCCTTTGTTTCTTATTATTTCAGAATAATTTATTACATAATTATTAAATATTATCTATATGTTTAAAAGTAATTAGCGGTGTCAAAAAAAAAAAATTCTAAATCCTCAATCATTGAACTGATGTCCGAATTTTTTACTTGGTATAAAAGCTTGTGGCTCATAAATTCTCATAAAAATTCCCATAGCAAGTCATCAGCAATCGTTTAAAATTTATTGCTTGCATGCATGCAAAAAAAAAACAAAAAAAAAACTGAGAGATATAGTGAAGATTAAGCCAGGAAATTCGTTGCAAAAATGCAGTTTAAATCTTTGTACAATTAAATAATATCAGCAACATCAATAATTAAATTTTCTTGTCAAGGCCAACAATTAAAAGTTAAAGAAATTTCTTTTTTTGAATATCAGCAAAATAATGTCAAATCAGCTATACCGCAAATCTATGTATTACTAGTTGGACATATTACAAGCTACTATTATAAACGCATTAGAATAATTTTCAATCTTCATCTGCAGATTTTACTAACAAAAAAAAATTGACATAATCGCACTTGTTGAAAATGTCAATTGTATATGTTATTTACTTGAAAGAAGAAGAACATGCTGTATAGTTTAGCCTCTAATTAAATATATAAATCCTTGGAGCCACACAGGCAGCAATGGAAAATCTTTTTTTACTGTAGTTCTGAATATAACGATCCATGTATAAAATCCCCATCAATTTTAAGGGTTCGAATCTCAGAACATAAGTCAATACATAACCATTTTATGCTCCTGTCGCAGTCAAAATGTGTAATATTTCATTCTGTTTCCTGATCCGTTAATTGTTGGACCACCTGCCCGAATCAGCACTTCAACATAGAGGGAAGTCTCAGGGTTTTGTGCCAACTTGAAATGTGTCCCTCATATTTGGCGAATAAATAACAATAAAAAAGGCAAAATGGCGTCGAAGTATGTCGAAATAAATTCTCCGTAAGGAGCAGTTGTCCTATTCTGCTATGATTAGATAGCAGTGTTGACAGCAGAGTGTTGGTCTTTGAAGACGACACTGGACCTGTTACTATGACAACGACCTTGGCGTCTGACCTCTACACATCGTGTCGCTTCTGCTGTCCAATCAATGCAAACACACTTTTTCTCAGACGCGAGTTGCAAGTGATAGCAGGTTTTGGTTTTGTCTCCTCAACGTGTTATTTTTCTTTTCTGTTTTTTTTTTTTGTTTTTTTTTTTTTGTTTTCGTTTTTAGCGCTAATGGACTGGAAAGAACATATCTCTGTAAAAGCAGATATTGCCTATTAAAGGTTAAAAAACTAATACCTTTTTATTTCATTCTCGTAGTCATGTATGCTTTTTTTTTATTTGAGAATTTGCGATTTTTAAAAGCTTTACATAACCTGTAGGAATGTTGTGGAGACACCTTATATCAGAACAATGTATTAAAAAAAAAGACAGGGAAAGAAAATTCTGAGAACTTTTTGGAAATGATTGAGGAATCTTATTTTCGAAAGAAAGCATTTCCAGGCGGGAAAAAAAAAAGGAGAAAGAAAAGAGAAAATGGGAAACAAAAGTAAAGAAAGAAGGACGAACTTTTAAACAGAAACATCGTAGTTTGATAATATTTTTGGGCTAATTTATCCACTTTAATTTTTTTTTAATGTGTTCTCTTAGTTATAGCAAAGTTAACGTGCATACAACAAAAAAAAAAAAAAGAAGAAGAAGAAGAAGTAGAAAAGAAAAAGAATGATAAGAATAGTTGTTAAAACATGAAAAATGTGTGCTAAATATACTTCAAAAGGCTTTAAAATTTTTATTTCAATTTTGGAAAAGTTTTAAGACAGCAAAATAAGTAAAAAAATATATAATTTTTCAAAAATTTTTAAGTATTTCAAAAGCTCATTTTTTGTGGAATAATGTATTCCTCTAAAGTTATTAAAAGAAAATTTTAATGCTTCGATTTAAAATTTTAAAAAGGCACTGCTGCTTTTTCCTATTGCTGAAGAAACAACTTTCTACCAAATTTGTTACTATGAATATATCTACCGTGCTGGACAGTGGTTAGCAAGAATTTTACTCTTGAACGTGGGTGGCATCGGGCAAGCCTCAATTAACAGATTGCATACCATTCTAAAAAGAATTTCATGAAAGAAAATTATTCCTATTCAAAATAAAAGATATTTCACATCTATTTTGATTAACATTTATGCATTATACTTTTCGTACGAGTTTTCAATCGCGTATTTTGACTTTATTGATCGACATTCGAAATTAAAAGATATTACCTCAAATTTCATTTCTTGGTCCCAGAGACTTTTCATTACAAAAAACAATCTCATGTTTATAAAGATTACTAACATTAAATTTTTCGATACTTTGGCGTTAATTAAAAGCGAGCTATAAAGATACTTCGTAATTAAAACGTAAAATAAAGTATTTTCTTCTATTCTAAAAAAACTTTCTTCCTTTCTAAATCTGTGTTCTAACTTGTATTGTGCTTTTAAAATTACAGTGTTGTCTGAATTATACGGGATAGTTGCAGTTTTTTTTTTATTTATGTTTTTGTCTTGGATTAAAAATATCTTTTTTTATCGACAGTTAATATTTCATTGAAATTAAGTTACATGTTATTCATTTAATAATAACAAACAATTGTTTTTAGAGAATTCTTAATAACATTTTCTATGCATGGAGTCACATCAGTGTAACATGATCCACGTTGTTTTGTCTATCTAAAAGCAAAATAATAGAAGAGATAACAAAGTACATATTAATTATATTTTTCTTCCCCTTTTTTAAGAAATGACTCGCTGACTATTGTTGAAAATGCTGAAGCTTTACTCAAAAAGCGAATGAGACACTCTGTTGCTCCAAAGTAAGGTATAAATGTATTTAAACATATTTCTGGAAATATATAAACAAGTAACTTTTCCTTTATTTTTCAATTCTTACTATTAGTTCGCACTCTGCCTTTATATATTTATATATCTTGTTAAAATTTTCAGTCATTGATAAAATACTTTGTATTCATCCACTCCAATTTACGTACATTTTTATAAACTAATCAAATATCAATTTATTATTTAAATCTAATTCATTTTTAATACTTTAAATAGAGTTTATAAAGAAAATTGAAATCGAAAGGCTGTAGCTCAATCCGTAAAATGCAAGGATCTCGGTATTTTTCAAGTGAGGGTGAAAAGTGTGAGCTCAACTCTTGCGAAAATCAATAATATTTTTTGATAAATTAATTCATTTTTGTTGTATATGGTAATATTTTTTTAATTTCTCTTACACGAGATATTTAACAGCATATAAATTTAAGAACAAATACCGTCAGTAGCGAAGCGCGTAGATCGCTGAAAAAAAAAATTCTTTTGCCATTTACTATTATTATTCTTTCATATGTATATACACATTTATATTAATTTCAATTATTTAATAAAAGGAAACCAAAATAAAATTCTTTGTTGATCTAAATAGGAATTGACTCTAGTTTTTTTTTTATATATATGACGTTTTTCTCTCCCGTTAACCTTTAAATGGGGCTGTTTTAATTTGCGTTTGACTATATTCAATTACAATATCTTCCATTTCTCAGAAATTATCTCCTTTCCTTGCGTAAAGCGAGAACTAAGATTGGACATTTTGGCTTTTGTGTGAGAACTAATATTGGACATCTTAGTTCTCGTGTTCTTTTAGCATCAAATGAACATTGATTTTTTTATCAAGTGGTAGTGCATGTAATTCTAAATTTCCTCCAAGTTACAGCTACATCCTTTTTGCAGCAAACCCTTCAATTGTAAATCATAGACTGTTTATTCCAAAAATGAATTTAAAAAGCGGATAATGATTTGACAATTAAACACTTTTTTAATAGCTTAACTATAAGATTATATCAGAAGTTTGTATAAAAGTACATTATCCATCATATGTTTAGTAGAGCCTCAGTTGTTTGAATTATTGCTATCGTATTCTCCTAAGATAATTGGAAAAAATGTTTCATATATGACGGATTTTAAATTAAACCTTCCTTCCTTTTGATAAGGCTTTCTAAAAGTGCTCACTTGAAATCATAAAAATGAGAAGATAAGTGAACTCACAGATTAATATTTTAGCAAATTTAGTATATAATTTGTAAAATTTATCAAACCATTTCTTTAGATTTTCATAACAATATTCGTAAATACTACTGATTTTTAGATAATTCTAAAAAAAATTATTTTCCGAATTAAAAACTACAGGACATATTTGAAGTACCATTTTTTGCCGTTGTTTTCCATGATGTTCAATAATCCTTCTCACTTCAATATTAAAATGCTTAAGCATGGAGCTGCCATATTATTTTTTTCTCTGTCATCAAAATAGGATTTTCAATTACAAAAGACCACTACTCGATAACAATTATTTACAAGCCAGCATTTTAAATCAATACCCACTACAATAAGACAAAACAATAAATTCTTGTAAGCCAACAAAGTAGATGTGAAAAATTTCCTGTTTACAGGAATATATGAATGTTTCAGAGAAAATACAGTCTCTCTTTTAAATCAATATCAGCAAATTAAATTTATATCTACTCCAATAAGACAAACAGTGAAGTCTTGTAAACCAACAAAGCAGACGCTGGAAATTTGCTGCTAATAAGAATATTATTAAATCGCATATAATACAAATGTTATCGAACACACAGAAACTAGCTTTAAAACCAATCTCAGGAAATTAAATCAACACCCGCCAGAATAAGACAAACAATGAATTCTTGTAAGTCAATAAATCAGACAGTGAAATTTTTTTTGTTGATAGAAACATTCTGTATTTCTAAGCCGCTGATGATAAGAATATTACAAAAATCCATCACCCCAAAAACATATCAACTCGCTTTTAAATTAAGCATCCAACACAATAAAACAAACAGAGAACTCTTGTAAGCCAACAAATTAGACACTACAAATTCATAGCTGATAGGAATTTTATTAAATCGTATATAAAATGGATGCTATCGATCGCACATGTTCTCGCTTTTAAATCAATGCCAGCAAATGAAATCAATATCCCAATAAAGTAAACAGTGAATTTTTGTAAGCCATCAAAACAGACGCTAAAAATTCCTTGTTGATAGTATTATTGAATCCCATATAATAGGACTTACCGAGTATACAGTCTCGCTTTTAAATCAATGCCAGCAAATCAAATCAATACACACCCCAACAAGACAAACAGTGAATTCTTGTAAGACAGCAAGACAGACGCTATAAATTCGCTGTTATTTCTATCTTTGGTGGGAGGACTCAACTCGAGAACACACACCCATTGAAGAAAAATGAAACTACTGTATGGTGCGGCGTGGACAAAGTAAGCAGGTGGTGAGGATTAACTGGATCGGGAAGAGATCAAGCAAACATTAAAGCTTTTTTTCTGACCTATCAACAAGAATCGATGGATCGATCTCTTTTTCTTTCTATTTCAGTTTGCCCGGGATAAAAGATCAAACTACGTCAATATATTGCTGTATTTCTTTATAGGCAATGTAATCGCAGCACCGATAGATTTTTAACATGGTAAAGGTTTTAAGCTAGTACTGTTTGACAACGGATTGTATAGCCCTTAGCAATTGTACACATGAATAGGATGGGTTTAATTCGACAAAATAGGTGTGAGAAGAAACTTGAAATGTTTACATTTAACAATGTTTTATGATAATTAGTAAAACAGAAAGGAAAAGGCACTAATGCACCATAAAATTTTGCAGAGAAATTTTTATTTAATGTGAGGGGCCTAAACATTAGGAAGAATAAATAAAAAAAAACTGTTCTTAAAATTTGGTAAATACTTTTATACAAAATAAAAATGACTTTTTTATTTTAAGATGCTTATATGTTATTAAATTTTTTCGGCAGTATTTTAATTCTCCATTTTCTGCTTCTTGGTCACAATCTTTGATGATATTAGAAAGCTTATTTACTACATTTTGCTATATATATCAAAGCGGAATTTTGAGTTAAAATAAAATGCTGCTTGAAATAATACAACACTCACAAACACGAAAACAAATAAACTAAAAAGTATCTAATGGGGAAAATCCTAGATCAAAAAGGATTACGTCGTTCCATGAGATGGAAATGTGATCGTCTCAGAATCCATTGACGAATAGTACATATTCTAAGAATTCAGTGGTAAGAAACAGGCAGTATCCGTCGTTCAGTATAAGGTCATGATCATCGTAACGATTCATAATCTTCAGGACTCGCTGTTAGACCTTAAAATAATAAATTTGTTTTGGTATTTACTCTATGAATGGTTGGAGTTCACTAAGAGAGATTGCTCAAATTTTTGCTTAGATTTTTCATTAATTAAAATTTAATAAACGTTTAAGCATTACTCCTTAATAATTGAGAGGTATATTATTGCATAAATTTTTATACTCATTGAAACAAAATTAATAATAAAGTTTTTTCGGGATTAATTTCTTTTTCAAATAATTTTTTCCTGATTATGATTATGTTATAAAATTATTTTTAAACACAATTTGTAACACTGTTTATCATTGTTGTAATGAAATTCAAACTATTTTGTTGCGTTGTCAAATATATTATTTGAGTTGCTTTGCGAATGTTAAAATTATAATTTAAGAAACTGTTTTATTTCGGCATTGATTTTAAAGCATAAAGCATAAACCGAATAGTTAATGCAGTTTCAATGTTCAATTGATAATACTTTTAGACTGCCATTTATTCTGTAAATTTCTTTTCTCAAAATTCACCACTCAAGGAATTTTATGACTTTTGCGAGATAATCATATCAAATTCTGAATCATTATCATTATGAATACATTATCATCTTTCGTCTAAAAGTTCGAATTTCTTGTATTTTTTTTTCTCCGAATTCCACCCATCTAAGCGAGTAAGAATTGAGTTTAACTCCAGAAGTGAGATAATATATAATCATTCTGTAAATATATTGACTTCGTTCATTACATGTGATTATCGCAAATAAAAGAGGATAAAAACTAGTAGCCGGTGATGGTGTCAAGGCAGTAAAAATTACATCTCTCATAAACAAATCCTTAAATTTTATCTCTAATAAGTAAATCCTCTTTAAGTTGACGTATAGTACTTACCGAAATATCCAAAAGAAACACCATTTTAAAGTAATATGCTGAGATTCTATACATACATCATCTAAATGTAGACTAAAGGATATTTTTATTCGTTTTTTTTTATAAAGAGCAATCCAAAATCAAAACAAGATCTGTATTCGCCACCATTTGAGCAGTTAATTGTTGACAATCCTATTAAAAAATCTATTGACTGCTGATACTTTAGTAAAAAAGTATTGTTACATAACAGAACAATGCTTTAACGCAAAATCTGAATTAAATAAAAAAACACGTTTTTTGTATTTAACTTGTTATATTTTTATTGAATCGTAAAGTACACAGGTTAGGTTTATATACAGAATAAGGCATATGTCAAATGGTTTCCACGATTATATTGGCGCATATTAACTCTTTTGTCGAATTTTTTCCTGACGCTTTTGCATAAATGTGGCTGAATTTCGTTGACGCAGTATTGAATTTCCTCTTTTTATGTACATGTTTGTGGGCTTGTTGGCATAGCTCTTTGACTTCATATAACCCCAAAAAAAGAAATCCAGTGGTATTAAATAACACGATCCAGGAGATCAATTCTCAAATTTTCGAACTGTGACCTGCAGGATTTCATTATTTTTGTAATACTGTACAGCAATGAAAACTCATTGTTGCATCATGTAGTTTTATTTCTAACTAACCCTGAATTATAAGCAGTCAAACTTTTTTTTAAGAATAAGGTTACCAACGCTTTACTGACCGAATGGTGGCCATCAAACCTTGCGTTAATTTTAGGGCAGCATTTTTAATACTATGAGCATTTTTTTTTAAATCGTAATTCTTCAATCTTCAAAAATGTTCGGCCAAATTACTGAATCATTTGAATACACAAATATTCAATTACTGTTGTATAATCTCACATTTCAGCCCTTCATTACGAATTTCATAAAAATAAAGTATGTCATAAAAAGAGATGAAAATTTGACTTGTTTTAGGAAACAAATTGGAATTCATCATTTCATGTCAAGTAATTTTTCATCATGTGACTATGAAATCACTTTAATACAGAATGTTCTCTTGTTAATAGAAGATATAAATTTAAAAAATAATAATTTATGGGCAGTTTTATTTATATTTTTTACTTTTATCGTCAATATCAATTATAATCTCGGATAACATGCACATTCCTTAGGAAAAAATTCATTTGTGAAAGATAAAAGTATTGCTTTTTCGAAATAACTCAGTAATAACTTAGATTTAAACCTTCAATGTTAATTATACTTTGAAAATTCTAAATGTCTTATCAAAGTCCAATTTCATTACTGTAATTTAATACTCAAACAACTATTATTATACCTTAATTGAATTTTTCTTGAAGGAAGTTTACATGAGTGGGTTCTTTCAACTAAGATAAATTAGGGTGACCTAGTTTTCAACAAATTAAACTTTCTGCTTTTCTAGTTATTACAATATTCGAAAGAATTCAAAAGCAAGTTGTTTTTTAATAACTAAATCATCTATATCCGCCCATCTAAGAGAAATAAATTCTGGTTTTCCCAATAACATTCTGTTGTTAAAATGTAAACATATTTCCTTATAATTAATTCATTCCGTTTTTTCGGTATCAGTCGTATCCAAAACGCACCTCACAACTTTTTTCGCCCGTTTGCTAGTTTTCGTCGCAGTAGATTGTTAGTCTTAAACGGTAAGTTGTCAAATGTTAATTTTAATTGATTCGCAATGCCAATATTCAAACCAGACATTGAATTGCTTATCAATTGAACGCCTACTTGATGCTTTTAATTTATTATAAAATATCATTTACAACCCTAAATATGATAAGGTAAAACCTTTAATGGTAAAAATAGGCTTACCTTGAATCTTGTCACAATAAGATTTTTCCTTAAATGGCAAACAGACAGGTGTCAATTTAAATTGATTAGCAATGCTAACTTTAAAACTGGATTTCCTATGTTTTCTGAGTTTAAACGCCCATTTTATATTTCTGATTTATTATTAACAGCTACCTCTGGTGATCAGTTGGTTCACCATAAATAATGGGTGTGCTTATTTTTAATTAAACTTTTTATAGATAATTTAATATTCGCGACTATTCTAAAATAATATTTTTGACCATCTAATTATGTTAAATATGTAAGTCGTGTTAATTTAATATGCATATCATTCTGATTTTTTATTTGCGTAAGCTATACTAATTGAGTCGTGTTCCATTATATTTCCCTTAATATATAACTGCCTGGATAATTTATATCTTGAGTTAAGCGATATCAAATCTTAATTTTTTTTTTTATTAATTTTTTTATATTAACAAAGTTATTCTTCCTTAGATTTCAAAATGAAAGAAAAACACTCTTAAATATATGGAGGAACTATTAAAACGATCTGGATTTAGTCATGCACTAAAATCTAGTGTTGTAAATTATTCAAATAATAATAATAATAATAATAGATAAATAAATAAGTACTTGCCAAAATCCAAGACAATTTTGTAATGTTTTCAAATGTAATTTAAATTCATATTTTTAAAATGATAGTTTTCAAATCTTAAAATAATATACAAATCAATTTTGTGCTATAATATCTTCTAGAGTTATTATGAAACATAAACATACATACGTAAAACACACAAACACGCACACTCGTGGCCGCACACACGCACAATCTTTATCGTAAGTTTTTCTACATTTCAGCCGGTTTTCGGGTAACAATCGAAGAACGATATTCTACGTTTGAACCGTTATTAAAAACACTTTGGAATAACTTTCCAGATAGCTGAAGGGTTGTGGGTTATCTGCTTAGATGTTAGTATCTTCATCATAAACTCAAATCTATTAGATTCAACTCAAAACTATCGATTATAGATACAATCAAAAGATGTATAAATTGAATTGTGCTGATGTCGCATTATTTTACGTTTGGAAGTCTGAAAAAAAAATAAGAGAATTGCTAGAAATAAAAGAAACGACATTAAGTGAATAAAAATCAATGATATTTATTTATATTTAAGTTATTCAAGTAAGAAAGAACATGGCGGTAATTCAATCTAAAATCCATTATCCCAAAGTGAAAGATTATTATAGGAATGGAATAGTAGCAACCGTTTTTGTTTCAAATAACATATGCATTTATATTTCATCGTTTAAGAAATAACACCAAACAACTCAAATTAGGAAGTTCTTGAGAAGAAAACAAAACTGAATTTTTTCGCTGCCAATAAGGAATATCAAGATTTTTTTTGGTTTGCATTTCAAGCAGACTTGAATAACTATGTATTATAAATCACGCTCACGAGATACGAAAATAAAGTCTAATTCTGTATTTGAAAACGTTTTCTTTTTTTAATTGAAACTATTAGTTCATACTCTGGCTATATACATTCATTTATATATCTTGTTCAATTGTTGACTCAAATACTCTTTATTCATCCATTCAAGTTAAAATACATTTTTAAACGTGTAGTGGAGGACATACGATGTTGATAACTTTTTTCAGTAAATGTTAATTCATTAATTTAATTAAATTAATTTTTTAATACTTTAAATAGAGTTATATCAGCTTGTAATGAAAATTGAAATCCACCGGCGATATCTCCATCAGTAAAGTGCAAGGGTTTCAGTCTTTCACTTGAAGGGGAAAAATATGAGTTAAAATATTGCGAAAATCAATACTTTTTCGGCAATAGTTTTTTAAATAATTATTTAATAAAAAGTAACTAAAATAAGAGTTTCCTTTGTTTGTCTAAATAGGAATTGGATAAAAAATTATTTTTTTATATAACTTGTTGTTCTTTTGCTTTAAAAAATTGAATAAACAGATTTAAGTAAAGCTGCATGCTAAAAGATAATTCAGCTTAGAATGTCGCACTCATGCATTGATAGTAAAAATATTATTGTATTGAACGATTTTGTGCTAGCTCGTTCAAACTTTTTTGTAAACAGTTATTTTCTTTTAAATCGATACCTAATTTATCATCAACGTTTTAGCCATCCAAGTTATAAACAAAGAACATGTTTGAAGATGTTATCTCACAAACATGACTCATTCATTAATCATTTAGACAAAACAAACGATAAAAAAAGGAAATATAAGAAAGAAGTTAGAAATGAGGAAGAATTTTATTCAAATATGTAAAATTCAACAGTTCTCATCGTAAAATTTTGCACAAGCACATAACTTACTTATATATGCGTATGGTTCAATATTCTTATATAAGTATATAATTGTGATTTATTTCGTCATTCTATATTAATAAACTCGTTTTATTTTTTTAACAAATAATTTATTTAAAGATATTTTTCTTGTTTTTATTGCTTTACAATAACAAAGAATTATGAAGTGAATATTTTCCCTTATGAATGATGCTAAAAAATGCTATAACATTTAATCTCCTTAATAACCTTATATAGTACTGTTTTCAGCGATTAGACACTTTAATGCCCCATTCCAATCTTCTGTTGCCTTTACGGGTATGGTCATAAATCTTTCTTCTGCTCCCTATAGGACCACCATAAGGTGGAGATCCCCCTTATGGACGTAGATCAGAAGCTTTCCCACAAAGTGTCGGCAAAACGAATAGATATCAAAAACTCTTGGAAAATCGCAAAAGACATTAAAGAGGAAAAAATATGCATGCCTCAAGATATGCACGGGCCGTAAGAACGAGACTAAAGACAACTATAAAAATATGTAGAGATTTAAACCAAGTACATTATACTTTACTTGTTTAATAATACATAAATATTTTTGGTTGTCCTTGTTTGAATTCTACCTTCAAGAAATAAGTGTAAAATAATTTCATTTTCTAAAGAAAACGCTTATAACATAAACATTATTTCACTATATATACGTAAAAAAATTACGAGAAAGCTGAAATTAATCAGCTAAAATAAACCTGTTTAAACACTTATAACTTATGCTGTTTAAAGTAAAAATACCATTTCTTGAAAAAAGGAGTACTTTTTGTTAGCGCATGAGATGTGTTACTTGAGAATAATATTTCGTTAAGGCATTGCTTCAGCTTCATTTTTAAATTCGTACTATATATATATATATATATATATATATATAAAAAATTTTTCAACGAATAATTTTCCTTCTAAGAATTCAATCAAAGCAGTTTAGGAATTTGATTTTTTGAAAATAAATATTAAACTCAATTTCAGATAAAAGTATCGAAAACGAAAAATTATTCCTGTAAAACTAAGAAATATTTTACCATAATTAAATAGAGCATTCATTAGAAAAAATATGTTTCTCACTCGATATTCAATTATCCTCTTACTACGCATCATTTTATCCTCTTGCAATGCATTGCTTTGTTTTGAATATTATATAACTTCTCAAATCTTATATTGGTTTCAAGATAATTAATTTTATCAAAAGATTCAATAAAAATAATAGAAAAGACAATGTAGAGTAAATATCTTGAAAAAATATATAAGAGATTTCCAGATAAATGTTTAAAAAAATGAAATAATATTTTTATAGATTCTAGGAAACATAGTTTCAAATGAGATATGCATTCCTTAGAATGAAGTGCAACAACTCTCGCTTGATGTTTCAATATACCATGCCGCAAGCATGTTATTTCACGTCAGTATCGAAACCTTTTTTTTTTTTTTTTTAAGTATAGATCAGTTTCAAAGAATTCA
The DNA here is from genome assembly GCA_026543055.1 of Argiope trifasciata. Taxonomy (NCBI): domain Eukaryota; kingdom Metazoa; phylum Arthropoda; class Arachnida; order Araneae; family Araneidae; genus Argiope; species Argiope trifasciata. The sequence continues at coordinate 137,748 of JAPMOQ010068116.1, read as the reverse complement.
ATTTTAATACCATGTTCTCGCATGTTTAATCTTCGTGAAATAACAGCTTATTTCTACCTGTAATCCATCTTAACGACAGGATCGTGTTGACTTTAGCTTTTAATGCTTGTTTATAGGATAAAAAGTTTCTTTTATGGCAGGCCATTCGTATTTATAACACTTTTTTCCATGTATCTTTGACTTGATACTTTTTTTCAAGATACAAGATTAAACACATCATGGTTTTTTTTGTACTTTTTTTGAAGTAAAAAAAAAATTATGTTTATTTTTTTTCCAAGATCTGCTATCCAGCTGCCTTGGATGGTTAACCAGGATAATGCAAATAGATATGCTGGTTTCTTGTATTTCTGCCTTAAAAACGTCTGGGCCGTGATGCAATATAGTGATTAACCCTCCGGGCGCCCAGTCATTCTGAGTATGGCTTCTCAAAAATTTCTCTCTATCCGTCAATAGGTTGCTTCAAAAAAATATCAGCTTCACACGAGACAGTGTCCGAAAAATAAACGAGCATTTTTCCCTTCCCCTCTTTCTCAGCTGCGGGGTTCCCATTAACCCAGTGGGGAGACTGGTTTGTAATCTATCTGGTTATCTTATCTTACTGATGACCACTTCCCTCCCCTCCCTTCTTCACTCACCAACTTTTTTTTCGTGTTAGCAATATGTAATTTCGAACGAAACGGCGATATGATTCACATCTTTGAAAGGGAAAAAATATTTTGCATAGAGGTCTTAAATTTGTGAACTAATTTTTTTATATAATTAGATTGACTATCTCATATCTGTATTTATTCCAACATTTTTACAAAAGACTCTATGCTATTAAATGTTTTTTTGTTAAAAGTATATATATATAAAAGAAGAAAGGCATTTAGAAACATAAATGTGCTGAAGACATGCTACGCATTTACACTTTTTCTGCATCTAAGTAATATTTAATGTAAATAAATATTCTTTTTTCTGAGCGCATATAATTTTCAAAATTTGTGTTTCCTATAATTTAATTTTTAGAGACGTAATTTAAGATATCTTTTTCACTGAGAGGTGAAAAATTTACATCTTAATTATAACATCACACCAATTAATGTCGTTGCTCTTTCATAGAGAAGCATATGATTCGATAATTCTTTGACAGACTTTTCAAAGCTGCATTTTAAAGCTTTTGGAATTTATATAAATGTTGGAAAATATCACTCAAGGTGTTCTTGCATTTAATATTAATAGGATATTTTTGTTTCTAACTCAAAATTGTAAGACAATTTTCAAAAGAATTTGAAAGGAAAAAAAAGAAATTTTTCACTAATTTTTTTTTTAAATTTCCAACTGATGAAATCAGTTTTAAGTGAGATATGAAGCGATATTAATTGCAATTCCCTCACAGTAGTATTCGTGATTTATTTTATATGTAAAGGTCTAACAGCCTTAGTTATCTAAATATTTGTATGAAATCAAAACTTCTTTGTAAAAATAATAAATTGTGATTTTTTTAAAAATATAATTTAAAAAAAAATACTTAATATATTTCTACCTGTTTTGAATAAAAAGTTATTTGTCAGTTTAAATACAGTTTTGTTTTTAAATCAAATATCGCTTTTGGCAAGAAAACACTTTTCAGTGCTTCAGCACAATATGTCTTAGAATCTATCTTTGAAAATATCAGAGTTAACAGATAGGCACATTTTTTTAAAAGTTCTGAATGACAGAATGTGCAAGTGTATGAATCGTATGTTCCAAATTAAATAATTTCGTACTTGTCATATTTCTAAATGATATCAAGGCAAAACAGAATATAAACCGAAATGAAGGCTATTGGGGATGATAACAAGAGCATGTTTGTAGCAACTAAGCAAGTTTCAAAATTAATTTTACTAATATTCAACTAAAATTTTTGGGTTGATTCTTCAAACAAATTTTTTAATGTTTTTCTAATTCAAAGAATCTAATCTTGAAAAAAACTGAAGTATTTTTGAGAATAAGTTCTTCATATTTGAATACTATTTGTTTAATTTATATATTGTTCAAAAATCTACAGCTTATTTGAGTGATTTATTAATAACGTACTGAATGCAGAAATAATACAGTGATTAATGTATAGAATACGGTACATTAATCACTAACAGAATCAGATATAAATCCGAAATTAAATTTAATAAAGTAGTAAAAATTTAATTTGCATTGAGCATTTTATTTCTATTTTCAAGCTAATGTTCATTTGATTATAATCATTGCGCTGACGATTCCTATTTCTTCATGATACTCCAGAATGAGTCACTAAAACGTAAGATTTTTTTTTTCTTTTCAAAATTTAATCTTTGCAAATATTTTGAAACTATTAGTATATCATTCGAAATTATAGAAAATTTTTTAAATAGTTTTGGAGAACTATTATTTCGAATTGGGATTAGTTGCAATGTATATAATGTATCTCATATGTCACGTTTTTAAAATAGTTTCCTAAATATTTTAAAGTGCTCATTAAAACATTCATTCATTCCTCATCAAAGTCTTTATGATGTCGTTACCTTGATTTCATCAATAATGGCATATCATATGAAAGATTCGTACATCGTGTTGTTTAAATAAGCCATTAAAAAGTTCTTAAAAATTTTAACTAAAGTTACTGTTTAAAAAAAGCAGATATTGTTTTTCAACGTTAAGAAAGTAACGACGGAACGTTACGGTAAAATAACAAAATTGATTTCAACTTCATTTCTATAAAAAAGAAATGTTACAAATTATTTCTAAAATTCTGAATTATTTATAACACCGAAATAAAAATTGTCCCGAAAACGAAAATTTTGTCTTTGGAAAGTTAATCTTTTGAATTTTAATGTGACTCAACAATTGCAATAAGCTTTTCTGTTTGATTAAATTTAAATTAAGATTTAATAAATAATAAATTTGAAATTTGAAAAAAGATTCTAATTATTGATTATTTATTGGTCAGGAAGTTATTATGTACCAAATTTTATAAATCCAGGACCAGCTGTTTATGTTTTTTTTTGTTTATTTTGTTTTCTAGCTGTTTTCTAATTTTTTGGTGATTTTCGCTTCTCGCGATTTACAAAAAACGAATTTAACAATATGGCTATTATAAATATACTACAATTTTTGATTCGGAAGCTATAATATAAATTTACATTACTGAGAATTAAATTAAATAAAACAAAAAAAATTAATTTAAACACAAATAATGAAATTAAAACATGAAATTTCTTGCAAGTCTTTATGCCGTATTTTTTTTTTAAATGAAAAAGAAAATTGAAACATTTTCAACAACAAACAAACAACATCAAAAATTAAATTTTAACAAACAGTCTTCATTTCTTAACTGAAAATCTGTCAACGTATTCATGTCATGAATTTTGAGGCAAAGTAGTTAAATAAATATATAAAATAAATTCCTTTTATTTTTGTTATTCTTTTCAAGGCGTTAGACGTATTTTAAAATTGTTTAATAGCAACATTTTACTGGAAAATATATTTAGAAATATTTTGCCTTATTAAGGAATGAATTCTTAAGTTATTATTTTGGTAAGTAAAATTTAGTGAGAAGATTTTTTTTTTCTTATAAGTTTACGAAAACCACATGAAATACTTCCTACTTAAATCATTTAACGATAAGGAATTCTTTTATGACCGTTAAGTGTTTCTAGGCGGCTCTCTTTAGGGGGTTATCGTAAAGTAATCTATCACTGACAAGAAGGTCATTAACGGAGGGGGACGGCACAGAAGAAAAAACACGTCTTCGCCCTTTTCGAAGCTTCAACTGAAAGTAGGAAAAAACCGTTTGCGCCCGTCTCGGAAACAACTGAACAGAGCGAAAAAACACGGTTACGCCCGTTTCGGAGGGGATGTGCCTTCCAGAAAAAGACGTCTCCGCCGCTTGGAGGGTTAAAAACCGATTCGCCGTAACACGTAGTTGCAAGTCTGGCATCTGCTGGTGTCTCTTATGTATGCCTGTACCCCCTCCAAATTATGGTATTTAGGGGTCAAAGTACACTAGAATCCCACGTCCATTTTGTAATGCAGATGTTGCCATCTTGGTTATATAAAGCTGCATTAAAAAAATAAAGAAAGGAAAGGAAAGAAAAAAATTCTAAAACAGTCCAACCTTTAAGCATATGGGAAGATATGTGTGGCGTTGCCAATTTCATGAATTAGGGGCTAAATTACTAGATATATGGGGATTGTTGGAATAAAGGTAGTTATATCTCCTCTCTCTTCAGAATTTTCCTTTCTTAGTATAAAATTTCTAAAGCGGAAAATCTATTTAAAATTACAGTGTACTTCTTCTGAGATGATGGATATGCCTACATAAATACAAAAGATGAAGTTTTGTAGAAATATTAGTATCTGTATAGGCAATGAGACATTAACGGTGGATACAGTTGGGGCCATTTTTTCAACAATAGTAATGAAACAGAAAGACACACTTTATATCTCCTTAATTCTACATATTTCTACTTTTTATGAGGATAAGTAAAATTGTATAATTTACTGTAACAAAGGAATGCCCAATAATGCGTCTTCAAGTATTGTTTCGGATTTAAAAAAAGTGTTGTAAAAGCAAAAAAGTATTGTTTCGCCATAGAAAGACGCAACAAGGTACTTTTTAAAATCGCTTTAATTTTACATATAGACAGCATTTTATTCAATTAAGTAAAATTATATGAGTTACTGTAACAAAGTAAAAGTCAAATCTTTCAGTGTTGCTTCACCATCTAATTTAGAACTTATAACACATAGTGAACAAAATATGACGTATCGGGCAATTTTACTTGGAAATATTTCAACAAAATTTATTGAAATGAGGATCTAACTAATGATAAATATTAAAGTAAAAAACGAATCTGTCGTTTTTTATAATGCTGTCTTTCTATGAACTTTCTATTTTATTCATAGCTTTTTAAACATTGTATAGTTTATATATTATATAATTTTATATAAACATTATGTATTATAGCATACATTATCACCTTCCATCCAAGAACTTTCAGCTTAACATTGCCATGTATTTGAAGAAAAGTAATTTTCTCATATCTATCAAAGGATAATTTTTACAGGATTAAAAATTTCTCTAGATTATCTCCGTAAATTAAAATTTCTACTACGTTTCGAAAATAGGGTTGTAAAGTAACAACGAGTTGTATAAAAAAAAGTTTACAAGGCAATGAAAAAAATGCTTTCTTAACAATAAACTCGGGATACAAATGGTAATTAAAAAACATAAGTGGTGGTCACTTCTTTATATAATTACCAAATCTGTTGAGGCATTTATCACACCGCTGGACCAATTTGCTCAACCCATCTCGGTAATAATCAGGTCCTTGGCCATTGAGTCAGTTCTCTGCACCTTTTTGAATATCACCGTCTGATATAAACCTTATTTCGGATAAGTGTTTCTTCACTGCCGGGAAAAGGAACTATTCAATGGGAGTCAAATTAGTGCTGTATGGGGAAGGCTCCAGAAATCCCATCTGAACGTTTCTATGTTGCGGTTCCCCACATGCTCTCTGCTCGCTTCAAAAGAACGACACCATTTCGTCAACTATTGTCAATTCATTGTTTCGACACAGTACATTTCAACGATTTGTCTGTGAATGACAGATGGAGACACTTTCTTGGCCCACAGAAATCGCATCACGACGTGCCCCTCTGTGAGAGACCACTTCTTTAGACGTCTTGCCATTACTGCCGCTGTTTCAGGTCTTAGTACTAACACTATCTGTCCGAATTGCCAGTCTAAGACAGCTAATTTTTTTCTGACTCAAGTCTGGGTAACAAAATTCTCATCCACAAATTGTATTTGTATTCTCATTTCCAAATACTGCAACTCATCACCCCTCAAATGATTCATGAAGGAATTGATAAAGTTGATGAGCATTCCGTATCACATGCATATTTTGAATAAGGTATTTCAAATCATAGCTTTAGAAGGATAACTACTCGAAATCCTTTAAGTATTCTTTTTTTTGGGCGAATTAAAAAAAATTGATGCAGGTTAATAAACTTGCTCGTCTTTATTGAACTAAAAATAACTCAGAAATAAATTAACATAACTTTAGGTTCACTAGATTGAGGTGATATTTTGAAAACTATGACAAATGGAGTAAACTTATGACATATTTTGAAATGGAGGGGAACCTTTCGTGCAATATTCTTTAAAAAAATCGATCCAAATTTCAATTGAAAATCAGAAATGTAGCTTTTTGTATAAAATCAAAAAATGTTTTAAATCCATTAAATATTTTATTAGATTTTGTTCAATATTTCATCAATAAAATAATATTGATAAACATTATGTTACAAATTAATGTAACTAGATTGCTGTTATTAGTGATGTTATAAATTCAACTAAATCAGAACCACAAATAAAATTATGCAAAGAAGGAAAAAAACATATCTATAGAATAATGATATTAATTGTTTGTTTTTTTGTTTTTATGTATTTTTTTCTTCTTTGTAAACTTTAAGTCTAAAAACTACAATTGATGAAAACTAAAACGAACAACTGAGAAAAGAGCTGGCACAAAAAAAGGGAGAAAGGAAGAAAATAGAAAATGTTTTATTGCTAACGAATATATTTAAAATTTAAATTATATAAAAATTATTATTATGATTTTTAATTTCTTAATTTGGCCGTTAGTGAAATCAGCGAAAAAGTAAAGCTTCTCCATGTGGCTCCGTATTTGCCTCGTAAATAAAATATTTGATTTAATTAAAAAATAAATAAACAAAACTGAACGATAAAAAGAATTTTCATTATTTAAAATTGGAGAAAAATATTCGAATTATTATTCCATTAAATCTGTACAAGATAATGAAATTAAAATGACATATACGGGAATTTCAGTACATATTCTCTAAATTTTTCTTTAAAAAGGGCTATTACTTGATTGAAAAGAATATAAATATTCAGCAAATTACTTCAGAAATATAAAACTAAATGTTTTAAAGAAACAGATTGTCACTGACATCACAGGTATATTAATTTTTTTATACAATTGATGATTAGTATGATGCTACGCAAATGCGTATGAAAAATTATCCAATGCAACACAAACTATTAAAAAAATTAAGATACAAACTACGGCATGCATTAATTATGATAGCGAGTATACTGAATTTTACGACTGCTAGAATATAAATCTATCTTTATGAAGAAACAATTTACACATACAAATACTTAATTTTGTAAGTGTAAATTTCTTTTTTTGTTTCTCGTATGGTTTTATTAAAAAAATAAATAAAAGCTACTAGAAACAAAACATTAAACAATTACACACACACACAAACATTGAAAAACTGATGTCTCAAAACGATACATCTTTAATTTTTTACCCGTGCATTTGTGGCTTCAAAAACCCTCAAACTAAAACAACAATTCCCTAATTCCTGTTTGTTTTAAAAATAAAGGTAGTGAAGAACCGCGAATAAGAAACGAAAACTTAATGCGCGATATCTGTCGAAACTCTGATTACCAACGCATTTGGCGCATACCATTCTTACGAACATTTCAACAGTAAATTGTTTTTCGCTTTCATATCAGTTCCCAAATTCGAAAGAAAGAATACAAAACCCTGTTTATATTTGAAACAATCCCCATTCTCAACGGTGACTGGACTTCGAAATAAACCCATCTCTTAAAAACAAATTTGTACTTTGAGCGTACCACATATTGTTTGAAAAAAAAAAAAAGAAAAAAAAAATTCTTCTACATCACAGAACAACATCGATAAAAAGTTCGAAAAAAAAAAGTGGATTGAAAAAATAAAAAGCAGTCACTAATTTTCTGAGACGTGAAACTTTCCGTCACAGTATACCTCCCAGGGGATTCCTTCGTATTTCAGACCTGTGAAAAAATAATAATAAAATAAAATAAAGGACGGCAGCACCTTTAAAATCCTTCGCTTCTAAAGCAGGATTTTCACAATTTTTATTCCCCCCGGTTATTTTAGGCTCCCCCTCTTCCTATAGGCTATTTGTTTCTCGATAAAGTGTATAAAAACGAACCTAGGGGGGTGGGAGCTAGAGAAGCTGTCGCTATTTCTTCTTACCCAAACAGTTTGCGTAGGTCTTACCTTTTTTTTTTGCCTCAGTACCTACCTTCTCTACCCGCACCCCCATCCCTCCCAATCTTTTTCTTAACTTTTTTTTTATCCATCCCTTTGGCGTAATACCCAAGGCTTCGTTCCCGGGCTCTGTCTTTCCGAGGGGACCGTCAGGATTATGAGAATATTTCTAGAACGACATGAAACGTAGCGATATATATACTTTTTTTTTTATTTGCATCATATTTTTTTTTGAGCTAACCAACGTAAAGAATGAAAGGGATGTGGTGCGTCTATGTTAGGAAATGTAAGATGAACACGATGTTCTTTTGTTCAAAAGATACCGACTATTTTTTTTTTATCCAATAGATGTTTTAAAAAATCAACAGTTTCAATTTAAATGTATTGAAATACAACAATCAAAACACCTGTTCGTAGACTTTTATTTGTTGAAGAATCAGAAATTCGTTGGGCGTCTTTTACACAGTAACTATCAAATAAAAAAAAATAGCAATTCTTCAAACAGTATTCGAGAAGAAAAAAAATTGCAGTTAGCATGCTTTTTATTCACATATGTGTGAGTAAGAAATGTTTTTGCTTAAAAATAAATATATAAATAAAAAGCAAAATATAAGAAACTTAATATAAAAAAGTAGATTTCTTTTTTAACTCCAATTTTGAATCAAAAATCTATTTAATGAGACTATGTTTAGGTTAGAACTCGCAAACGATAAAGAATTATTTGTTTTTGTTGTAAGGCGAAAAAACGGATGCCAGGTTTCGAATAACAACAAACAGCAGGCATGTTTTTCATTCTTTGATTAATCGCACATTCGACTTCTTTCTTTTGTGTTGCCATTGACAAATAAAGTAAAACAAATTCTAGAAACAGAATTCGTTGAAAATCGTCTGTTGGCAAGTTTCTCACTCTCCGGCTTAGCATGATAGATGAGTTGTCAGATGGTCATGTAAACAAGATTGTGAAATAAAATACAAAAGAAAATCGTTTGCTATAAGATTTACATTTTCTTTTTTAATGTTATGGCTAAAGTTTGCATACTTTATGACAATTTAACCTTTGAATATATGCCTTTTAAATTAAATTTAATTTTAAGTATAATAGAAATGAGATTAAATCAAGATTCTAATGATTTCTACTCATAACATTTAGCAACTCTTTAGCATTTTCAATTATGATTATAGAAATACGATTAAATGAAGATCCTAATTATTTCTGTACATAGCATTTAGCAGCCTTTTGCATTTGAAATTGTGATAACAGAAATGTGTTTAAATCAAGATTCTAATTATTTATGTATACTTTCTAAAAAATTTGTGAGGATTGGGCCCTTTTTTTAAAGTGATCATTGTGATTATTAAAATATTTCTTGAAATATGTGAAACGTAATGGTATATTTATACTACTAACCCAAATAAAGGATGAAAACGATTTTATATTAGTTGAAAAATAAAATAAATGCAAGTTGTATTACATATGTTGTTTTATTGAAGTAGGAAAAAAGCTTCTGTTTTTATATAAAAATGGGACAATGATTTAAATTAAATACATTAGATTGCAAAAGTTGATACATTATTTGCTACTACAATAAACTCTTTGCAATATCGAATTTATTCTTTAGAAGATTCGACTATAATACAGGTTTTTTAAAAGTTTCGTCCTTCACATATCTAAATAGGCCTGGTTGCTAGGGTGTTGGACTTGTGTTCGTTAGGTTGTGGGTTCGATCCCGACTGTCGAAAATTCCCCTGTGTGGTGATAACTGACTCACACCAAGTCCACCATATCCAGAGCAGTGCCACTAGGGGCTACTGGTTCAGACGTGATCATTTTCTGTTTAAATTTAAATAACTATTACTGAATGAAAACGCATGAAGTCTGCCCTGTAAAAAGGGTTGTGACATGTGAGTAGTAAAGTCACGCACTTCACTCTAGATGGCGCTACTGAAAAAAATCAAGAGACTCACCTTATCAGTTAAAGTCGCTGTCTTCGTAACAGCGGGCTAGTCCAATGGTAAATGCCATATGAAACAACAACACATATATAAATTAAAATTACATGATGAAAGTTTTATCCAAAAAATAAAGAATGATTTTTAAGAAATTTATGTATACTCATTAAGTTCCTTGTTATAGAATTTCCAATTTTAAGGTCAAAAGTTTATTACTCCAGATATTTCTAATGCTTAAATATCAAAAATAATCACTGATCAATTCTAATTATTCTAGCAATTTATAGATATCAAATAATTATACAGTACAGGAGGGTATTTTGTCATTATTCCTTCTTTTTTTTTTTTTTTTTAATCTTAAGCAGTAGAATCTTGCCCCGATTTTATCTGATGGGCAGTGCCAGTTTATAAACCTGTTGTCCATTTGCCCAGAGCTGGAAGCTTAATCTTTCAATGATAAGAATATATATTTTTCCTATTCAAAACTCAAAGCCCCACAGTAAAAATATTTTTTGTTCATATCACCAAAATCTAAATGTTGAAATAATTTTTCACATTTAACAGTCAGCTTAGAAACTTCACAATCAGTTTTTCTTTTCAAATGGCCAGACTTTATTCTGTCTTTCTCAAAATATTTTTTTAAATTCTTCTGCTATCAGTTAAAAACAATGCAGGTTTAAGACATTTTTTGCTAAAATTTTGTAATGATTACCAATCGAGAAAAAGAATTTCCGTTACACGCAAATAGTAAATGAATCTGAAAGCTGTTCATTCGTGTTCCTTAAAGATGTGTCTGTAAGTAGAATTAACGAATAAAATTGTTTTAAATTCATTTATTATTAACTTGGTGCAAATTAAATTTTTGCTTTTCTTTTTTGTACCATTTCACCGTCAAATGCAATATAGGTGTACTTCGTAATAATAATTTTCTTCAAATATTCTAACAATAATAGCAAAACAAGCCTCAAATGTCTTCAGTCAGGTTACTTGCTCTTTACCAATCACCAAGAGGAAAAAAGAAAAGAAAGAAAAAAAAGACGCTATATTTTCATGTGAAAACATTATGTTGTTTCGACCCGTGGCTTTTCAAGTGATTTGAAGGCAACAAATTGTTGACGACTCAAGATGCGTAAGCAACAAATTGGTGATTTATCTTTTTTTTTTTTTTTTTTTTTTTTTGAGTCGGCTTTTATAGCATGACTTTTGAAATACCTATCACCTTCTTGTGAAGTTTTATTTTGGATCCGGATTTCACACCATAGCTAATGAAATATCTATCGTCTGCTAATATGGTTTTATTCTGAAGTTGGTTTTCACAGTATAGATTTTTCTTTATCTATCGTCTGTTAATGTAGTTTTAATTTGCAGTCGACTTTCACAATATACCTTTTGAATTAAATATCGTCTGCTATTGTATTTTTTCATTTAGAAATCACAGTTTTATTGCCTTCAGCAACGATTTTACAAAATAAACCAATTAAAATATTATTGTTTAATAGATAAAGATTATTGCTTTAGAGATAATTGCAGTTAATTTATTTAAGCTTATGAAAAAATAATGTAGAAGGCTGTCACATTTGGCGATTTCTCACCAACCAAAGCTACAACATGATTTCCAAATTATATATATTCTGAATTCTTACGAATTGTCTTAATTAGTCATTAATCAGTTTGAAACTAACATGAGAGTATCAGATTACGCATGTGTCGATATAAAGAAAAACGATGATTTTGTTTCATCGGTTGATGTATGTATATATATATATATATATATATATATATATATATATATATATATATATATATATATTCAAACCGATTTAAACTGTTTAGTGATTTAAATTAATTAAGACAAATAATAACTTAAAAATAATAAGGTTCTCACGTGATAACTTGAAATTTGTGATGGTAGATTTCATTATTTATTTATTGTCAGATAGATAAATGTAAACATTAATATCGCCAATTGATTCAAGTTTCATTTTTTAGCTACTCTTCTCAAACTACCGATACATTAAGTTCAATCCTAAAAAAATTGGTTTCATTCATTTAACAAAGCAATAGGTTTATTACATTTCTCTTTCATTTAATTCAGTTCAAATATCCAGCTTGTGTAATCATATTAATGCAGATTCCAGTAGTGCGTAGAGAGAGTCCAACAGGTAATCAAGAGCAAAATTTAATATAAACATATAATTCTAATAATAATGGATAATTCTGTTATAATAACAAACCAATTTACCAGATTTCATGTGTATGACATATTGAAAAATTTTGAGCTGTCGTGTTCACAGGTAAACAGACGAAATAATGTCAGAAAGGGTTTATTGACTTCATCAATTCCAAAACATGCAAATTCACTTACATATCGAAAAATATTTTTATAATTAATTCATTAGTTCACTTTCTTTAACTTTTCTTGTCTATTTTTATTTGATCAATTACATTGCCAAGGAAAATTTGCGAAATTTTAATCATATGTATTGAATAATAAATGAAAAATACAGAAAAAAATTAATCTCTCTACTTTGCTTAATCCATTATATACAAATAAAATACCACATTTTTTCATTTTGTAGTCTAATAAGTAAGACTTAATTTAATAATGTTATAAACACACTTTTTTATTCTTTTTTTTTACTTCTCCTAAAAAAACTCAAATATTCACATCGATAAATACTGTTTTTTTTTAACCATATTATTAGAATATGCGTATTAGCTGTCATTGCAACACAAAACTCAACCGCACATGAACTTATTTTTTCTTAAAATGCGTGTAGGCTAAAATTTGTTTTAATTTAAAAAGTCATTCGAAAATTTTCACTCGGAACAACTAAAAAAAAGTCGTTTGTTTAAATTCACTCTTGAAAGACTTGCGAAATTAAAATTAATGTGTTGCCATGGCAACCTGTTGAACAAAAGCGATATTTTGCATTTCTGGAATGTGGAAAACATAAAACGAAGTTGATTTTTAGAAACAAAAGCAGGAATCTGATTAAAGAAAAACACCTCCAATACGAGTCTTTACGCTGAAAGCACAGACAAAATGTTAATTTAATTACTTCAACAGATATAAAATCATGACTTTTTTTTTCACGATTCCTTTTAAAAAGATCTTTGAAGTCTTTTTCATGTTGGAATATATATACATTTTTAAAAAATAAAGTTACGTTCCAGCGTACATGTTTCGTATAAATAGTATTCTGAAAAATTCTTTAGATAGTTTCCTATGATATGTAACCAGATTTTTTTACTTGAAAAGGGAAATTTACTTTCTCTGTCAGGGCTTAAAAAGTATTATTTAAACAATTTTTCCAATAACATGAAAAAAAGATTAGTAGTGTTCCAAAAGGTTATTTTGCAACAATCTTACAATAAAAGAGAAAGAATGTTATTAATATTTTAGCTTTATATCGTGCTTGGTACTGAGTAATTTATAGTATGTGCTGATAGATTGCTCTACTGTATGAAGCTTATTTATTGATTTGTATTGTGTTATAAGGAATCTAAGTTAATCGAATATTCTACTCCAGAAAGTATGTCTATGTTTTGATTGCAAGAATATTTCATCACAAAACCTTACATAATTTGGAATCCATGTTATTTGAATATTCTACTCTAGAAATCAGATTTTGTTTTGCGCTACATTGTTTGCAGTTTATGCAGTTAAATGTTTTTTGTAGGAAAACGATCAAGCAGCATTACAAAAATATTCCATAGCGAAACTGTTTTATATTTCTCAATTTAGAATCTATTTTGCTTGAATATTATATTCTAGAAAATCTTTTTCCATTTTAAGCTACATTGTTTGCAATCTATGATATGTTTTATTAAAGGGAAACGTTAACATGTTTTCTATTACATTACATTGCCAAAATATTTAATTGCATATTTTATTTTGCATTGAATATTTTGCATTATGTAATTTATAATCTATGCTGCTTGGTTCATATTTTGTGCTTCACTATTTGCAGTCTGTGTGCTAAATGTTTTATTGTAAGAAAACTATGGCATACTTTTCATTTTATTGTATTGGAAGAATATTCTATATCAAAAATGTTTTGTTTTACGTAATTTGGAATCTTTGATGCAAAAATGTTTTACTATAGAAAGTCTACTGCTGTTTTGCATTGTGTGATATTGCATAAGTATTCCACTTCAAAAATACTGTTACCTTTTTAATTTTGTACCATGTATAAATCGCATTTCTAGAATATTCTATTGCAGAGATATTGCCACCATTTTTGAACTGCTTAATAGGTATCCATATTGCTGTAATGCTCTTTTACGCTACATTGCAGTGTAGGTATTAAAGGCTTTATTGTAGGAAAACTATATCATGTTATATTACAAGAATATTCCATTTCAAAAATATTTTATATTGCGTAATCTTTTTCACTGAAATGTTTTATTGTAGGAAATCTACAGTAAATTTGCTATAAGTTGGATTGTAAAAAAATTCCAATACAGGAATGTTGCCTTCCCTTAAAATTTGTTTTTATGCATAAATCGCAATACTAGAATGTTCTATAGCAAAGAGGCTGTAGCCATTTTTGAAAAGATTTATAAATAATCCGCATTGATATAATGCTCTGTCGTATAAAGATTACATCCAATTTTGTTGTTCGTTATAATGAATTCATGCTGCCAGAAAACTGAAATCCTGAGAGAGTACTGATTCATTTGTATTATATTATAATACAAATCAATAACCATAAGATAGTATTTAAAGATTCAAATATGATTGTGAAAATTAAGAAACGAACTAATAAAAGAAGCTGAATAACATGTGCCTTCTCCGTTTTTAAAGTCATTTGTCACATATATTTTATTAAAAATATGTGCTGTGTGGTATCAATATTAATTTACATAAATGTCAAGAATACTCCTGCAGAATGGCTTTTATTGTCTTGTATATGCACTTATATGGCGAAATAATATTTTAGACATCAATTATTTCGTTCAAAATTCTTAAGATTATTAATAGAAAAAACAATTAAAATGTTTTCAAAAATTTATTAAACTTGGAAAAATATTTATGTTGTGAAGATAACTTATTGAATTTTAAATTTAAAAAAATATTGTTTAATGCAATTTTTAAGCCTTAACACTCTGATGTCTCCTCTCAAGTACCATTCAATGCAGTGCATCATTTTCTCGTTTTATTAAATAATTTTCTTAAATTTTGACGGGTAAAAATATGTTGATTAATTTTCCAGGAAACTTAAAAATAAATTCATATAGATTAGTTTTTCGAAGCAATAAACAAGTCTCCAAATATTTATGCATTGAATTACTTTTCTGTTGGTTTAATTTGATTTGTGTTTTTTTCGGGGGGGGGGGGGAGATAACGGCCATAAATTTGGCCATGCTGCGCCAGACTAGGTTAAATACTTCCAAAATAAAATTTCGAAATGTTTTGGTATACGAAACAATGTGAAATTAAAAACAATAGTAGATAGCCTTCAAAAAAGGACAATGTACTAAACATGTGAATAAAAAACAATAGATTTTAAAAACAGTGAGAGATTATCATGTGGAGTTTTTCCAAGTAAAGTAAAAAAAATAATGTTATTAGATTTTTAAAAAAATATAAGCTCTGTCTATAAAAATGTGTGCATTCAGAAAGCACATATTGGACTGGCATAATGCAATTGAAACGATAACACATTGGAGATTGTCCTCCTAACAGCAGATGACGATGTGTGCATCCATTATGACCCACACGTAATCTAGTAAGCACTATATCTGCCTTTCTGTTAATTTGAAAAGGCCGAAATTCTATAGTGGGTTTAACACTATGAAGCTTGTTTTCCTTTTCAATATTTCATTCTCTTTGCCATTAGCTTAAAAGAAATATTTTTATGTGCTTTTTTAAATCTGTCAAAAGTATAGTAATATTCTTTGTGGTAGTCGCCAATTTGGCAGCTTTGTCGGCACTTTCGTTTCTTCTAACCCCAACATGGGATAGTACCCAGCTTAAATAAACATTAAAATCTCTTGATGCTAATTTATTTAAAATATCTAAATTATTTAGAACCAGAGGATGATAAGGAAATATGGGATAAAATGATTTAAGAAATTCTAATACACTAAGGGAAACTGTGTAAATAATGAATTGCTTTTGCAGATTATCATAAATTTCTTCCAGAGCATATAAAATAGCAGTTATCTCTGCTGTGAATACTGAACAGAAAGAATTAATTTCAAAAAAAAACACATTATCTGGGAAAATATCTGAAAAGGATACATTATTAGCTGATTTGGATCCATTTCTATAAATTGGAACAAAGTTAACATAATAATGCGTGTGTTCAAGAAAGATTTTTCGATCGATGATATCCGATGTATCAGATTTGGTCAAACTTACAAAAGAGTTCAAATAAGGAAAACCAGGGTTTTTCCAAGGAAGGGACTTATTTTTTGGCTGAAAGGTTACGTTTAAATAGAGTTGATACAAATCTGTAAGAATGTTATGTACTCTCCTATAAAATATAGGAATGAAGGAGTTTCTGAGTTCTGCTAATCGAATCAAGAATGGGCTTAGTTCAAAACCATGAAATGTATTATTTATATTCGATTTAATCCTAAAATAATAGTTCAGTGAAAACCTTTGCTTTCTAGCTTCAAGGGCAAGTTCAAAACTATCAACATATAGTCTTTTAATGGGTGAAGTCCTGAAAGCTCTTGTACATGAACTAAAACTGTGCGGCGAATTGTGTCCAATTTTTGCAGGACACTTTTCCTGCCAGAGCCATAATCGAGCTTCAAGAGTACAACAGCCTTGTAAATCTTAAGCAAGGAGATTTTGTCAGTCCCCCAAACTGTAGTTGATAATACTTTCTGAATATTTAGAGATCTTTCACATTTTTTTCATAACTGCAAGAAGGTGAGTTTTTTGTTAAATATAACACTTAAAATCCGAATTTCATTGATAATTTGGTATATTCTCTCCATTTAGTTTTAGTTCCAAATTGAATATTTCGTTCATGACAGAATTGGACACTAGTGGTTTTCGATGTACAGGAAGCGCCAAAGAGACTTAATTTAAAAGGGCAATAAAAACAAAAGTTCATCAGTTATTGTTTTAATTCTTTTATATTTGAGAATGCAATATCCTACTTTTTTTCATACAGTTTTGAAAATGACATCGGTTAAATGACGACCCCCATTGCACATGCACTGAGTAAGTCGATTTTTGAAGTTCGTGTCCACTATTTGCCGCATATCGATCGGTATGTTGGCAATAGCGTGGCGAATGGTTTTCTTGAAGTAAGTTATTGTCCGTGGTTGATCGACATAAACCAGGGATTTCAAAGAAATGCCTCGTCACTGAAAAAAACGACCGCGTCTTCAAGCAGGTTGTCTAACAGCATTTCACATGCATTTTGACGGCATGTATTTAACAAAATCGAGTTAATTCTTACACAACAGCCAATTTATAGGGATAAAATGGAAGGTTTTGATGGAGAATTCGTTGAAAAGTGGTGTCAGAAATTCCCAGAGCAACTGCGTGTTTGCGAGCCAAACGCAGAACTGGCTACCTCACTCTTTCGACATTTTCCTGATTTCTGGTGGTCCACTGACGTCCATTTCTGGGTTTAGCCACACTCTCGAAATCAGTTAACCTACGGCAGAATCGAATTACGTCCAGGAACGGGTCTGTGAGGAGGAATTCAAAGCGAGCGAGGAAGGCACGTTGCGTAGCAACAAGTGAGCGACCATTAAAAAAGATGCTCTCGAAGGCGAAGACCCACATTTCTCTAGACAAGAGCATAATGGCTACTGACTAGAAAGAGAAACAAACTTGGGAACTTTTATCTCTAGTAGCATTACCTTTCAATCCTCTACCTACCCAACACACCTCTCGGGAGTATTTTCAAATAAGTAAGTTTCTCTGGCTCACCCTATAGAAATAGTAAAGCTATTATCGTTTATTTAGTAATGCTACTGATTGCAATCTGCTGTTGTTCTTTGGATATTCATTCCTGTAAAGGATCAGTAAAGGTCGTCATCATATAATGATCCTTTAGCAAAAGGATATAATTGTTTTTAAATGCTATTCGGTTTTACGATAAAAAACAATGGTTACTCTTAAAACACTACCCTGGAGAACACGCTCTTTATAAATTTAAAAAAAAACTGAAAGCTCTGTTTTCACTCTGACCTTAACTTTGACGTGAGTTTTTAAAAATTCTTTGTAAAAATGCTACGATTTCCTCTTAGGAGCGCTAAGGGTTAAATGAGGGCATCGAGAAAAAAGCTTCAAAATTTTGTTTAATTTTTAATGTAAATTTCATAAAATTGCTAGAGATTGCACATTCCCACTCTTCTAAGAATATGCGTGCCATATTTAGTGGGAATAGGTTAAAGGCCTAGTCTGTACGGCGCAACACACTCATATACACACATAAATAAACATCGTTATTATAAGATGGATATTAAAAATATATCTGATAAATATTTACAAATATACATGAAATATTTCAGATAATTTTTTGCTGCTTTTTATATATAGTATTAATATATATAAAGCATAATTTTCAAATTAAAAAATATCGCTCCGAACTTCTTTAGCAATTATATTTGCGATTTTTTCTTATTTAAAAGTAAATTCTAATTCTACAAAAAGTTAAAGAAACCTTCTTATTATTTATTTTGAAATATATAAAGATAACCAAAACTAGATTTATATAAGAAAATGAAATTATCGTTTATCTTGCATAAAACAATTAAATCAAAAAAAATTTTAATGTCATCACATTAAAAAAGAAAAAATGCCGGTATGATTGTTCTCTACTTCGTTTAAATCTGGCAACTTCATTTTTAATCTGCCTCTTTAGGATCATTTCTTTCGTATTCTTTTAACGTCCCTAGATATTTTAAAGAAATGCTATGAATCCTGCATCACTATTCCATTCATATTTTTACTTGAAAGAAAATTATTTTTTAATATCAAAATGAGTGCGGAAATACATTATGCCTGGGAAGTTGTGCTTAACAGATGGAAGTTACCGGTTTTGTCTTTTAAATAAATAAATATTTGCCGTCAGAATAAGGGAAATTAAATTCCCTTTTATAACCAGCGTTTAAAATAACTGCAGCTGCAAATAACTACAAATTATGTGCTGTTTCATTGTTGATATAATTTTGCGATTTTTAAAAATCTCTTTAAAAAAGGTAATTCAAAATGCATATGCTGTACATGAATAACAATACAAGTTGTTATATGCTATTTGTAATAGAATTGTATAGAGTTATTTAAAGTTTTATTAGAGACTGACGAAGATATTTTATTTGTGGTCCCTTAGTAGGGACCATATACTTTCTTTATTTTAGCATATTTGTTATTCTATTTTACTAATTTAGAGCTAATGGTTTACCTAATTGCCACAAAAACCTTATTAAAACCTTACTTTAGTATTTTTTAGGGAATTTTTAATTATATGCCTGACAGTAGAAAATCAAATATTTGTATAATAGAATTCAACGTCACCCCAATACGTTAATAGGCAAATGCTAATTAGATTTTTTTTTTCATCTGCCAGTGTCTTTATTATTATTACCATTACTAGATATTATTTCTTATATTGCACAAACTTTTATAATAATGCTTATACCAAATTTATTTTTCTATTTTATTGCAACTGAAGCATAAATTTGTTACAGTTCAGCTTTTTTTTCTTGGCCTCTTACTATGAAAATCCCTACACTAAAATTCAGCAAAGCGTAATATACTATTAAAAAGTAAGGAAAGTGTTTTCTACTATTACTCCTTCTAGCCGTACTATGGCATTTTATCAATATAAGCTGGATTATAACAAAACTAAAAGAAAAAACACTATGCTTTCTTTTAGAGGAATGCGTCTTTTCCTTTAAAGTTAGTAATTGTTTGCTAATCAAATTTGATAAGACTAAGATGAAGTAAATGTATAGAAATTTTAGAGAACATTTTTTACTGCTTACATGAAGGCTTGACTTAATTCCAAAATATGACTTGTTTTGTATTTTAATAAGCTTTTGAATTTAACGCGAGATTCGATTAGTATGTAATTTTTAGTATGTTAATTTTTAATTATGTTTTATTAGTATGTTAATTTTGCATTTCCATATTCTGCCATAAAAACTAAATAATCCCTTGTATAATTTAATATGACAAAGGATATTTTTAGTATTCGGTAAGATAATTTTTAACATTTTTAATATTTTAAATTTGTTTTTAAAAAACTAAAATTTATTTTAATTATGGAATACTTAGGGATTACAATTTTATTTGCCCCAAGAAATCCGTCTACAACAAGTAATATTTTTAAAAAATTAATTCAATTCCTACTTAGGTCAACAAAGAAAATTTTTATTTTTGTAACTTTTTGTTAAATAAGTATTAAAAAATTATTACGTATCAAAATGGAGAATTAAATTCAAATTCTTCACCTTCCCGAAAAAAAAAAAAAAAACTGAAATTCTTGCATCTTGCCGATTGAACTACTCCCAGTTGATTTAAATTTTCACCACAAACTGCTAAAACTATATTTAAAGTATTCAAATTTATTAAATTTAATTCATCAGTTAATATTTCAAAATTTGTATTATCATCAAGTGTCATCCACTGCAAGTTTTAAAAAATGCATTTCATGCATGCAACTTCAGTGGATACACACGCACACTCAGGGCGAGTGTGAACTAATAGTGTTAAAAATATGATTTAACACAATCTCGTATCTACTTTTAAATACAATAAGATACAATAATACTCTAATTGGCGTTGGAGTATCAAGTGTTATCAATTTTTTTTTTTCCATTTTATATCCTTTTTTTAAGATTTTACGAAACTCGGATTGAACAATTCTTGCATCATAGCTAGAAATTCTGTTGCATACATCGTCTGCTTTATTACACTCGCTATTGGCAGAATCAACTTTAATACGTTTAACAACATTATGAGATAATAGAATGAGGATAAACTGATGAAAATATCACAAGTCTGGAAAAATCATAAATATGGAAGAAGTGCCTTTTTCTTTTTCCGTTTCAATTTAGTTTGAATTTTCTGTTAAACCAGTCTTTGTTTTTCCGAATTTTATTCTGAATAGATTTCATAAAATTTGTATCAGAAATATGTATCTCAAAAAAAGTATTCACTATATTTTAAATTTGCCAGAATGTTTCCTTCAATCAATTCTTTTTCGCAAAATTCTACTTTCAAATCTATTGGTTTCTTATGGAAGAAAAGATATATTCCACAGGAAGTTTTCCACAAAAAAATAAGGATTTTCATAGATTTCAGACTCCATATAAGGATAGAAAACAAAGGCAACCAGACGTCTAAAAGACGTCAGAGTATTGAGGTCCCATGGATTTGACAGTCTAAGAGAGATTTCCTGAACTTATTGAGAAAGAAGGAAAAATAACGTCTACTCCAATTTCAGTTCATTACAAAAGGGTGATGCTAGATTCCATTCGAAAAAATCCCGCCAGAAGAAATTTTATGAAGCACAGATCCAAGAATAAGTGTAAAAACGCGATATTTTTAGTTCTCAATAAATAAAAAAAGGTATATGTGAAGAACTTCAGTTTATTTTTTGCTTTTTTTGCTGTCTATTTTTTATTGCTGAAAAATATAAATAGAGAAAAATACTATGAAATTTTTTTTTTCACTTGCAATGAATTTTTTGTCCTAAAATGCTTTTTTTTGAACGTTACGTATGATGAATTTGCTGAATTAACCAATAAAACACAAAGTCAAAAAATTCAGTTTTGTATTTTCTATTCATATTTAATAACTGACGCAATAATTATAAAAATTAAATACATTATTTTCCTCAAAATTCAATATTTCAGACATATGTTTTAACTTCAACTTTTATCGTTCGACTTTAACTGTTTACAATATTCTTCAAATACCTATAATTTTATCGTTTGTTTATTAGATTAAAAAATATAATTTTTTTCAAGAATTGCTTGGTAACGTTTAGAGTGATTTCAATTATTTTTAATATAAATTCAATTCGGAACGAAAGAATGGATGTTGGATTTTTTTTATCTTTTAAAAAGAATGAAAATTGTTTTTATATTCTAAATAATTAAATAAGGAAGGGTAAACTTGGAAAAAAAAATTTCTTCAGAAAAATCTTGTTTTCTCTTGATTACTCTTAATTAAATAGAGGTATTGAAAGGATTTGGAATATTTTTTTTTTCAATTATTGACTCGTGAAGTCATAAATGTGCAGTTGAAAATTATTACATTGTTATGAAGTTGCATCGTAGCTCTCTATAAACATAATCATGTCTTATTCTCGAGTTCAGTAACGATATTATTAGAAAAATAATCATTTTACAACTTTAAACACTTAACAAATTTTTCCATTATTTCTTCTTATTTATTATTTATTAATATGTCTTCTTTACGTAGCCTTATTTATTATAGACTTACGTAATATTATTTATTGTGTAGAAGAATTCATATTAGTTAATATTCTTGTATTTAGTTAGCATGATTGTTTTTTTAGTCAGTTATTCGATTAATTTTATTCATAACTAATTTCAATCCTTTTTATTCCAGCCATGTAAGCGATAGAATTTTTATCTTAATAACTGCAACAGAATTTTAATGGAATAATTATTATATTTTAAATTATAATAAATAAGTCTTACCAACAATGCTTTGTACACTGGCAATATAATAAACATTTCATCATCAATACAATACAAGAAGATATGCTTTAAAAGGAAAAACACTAGTATCTAAATTTTAACTCTTTAAATCAATACTATGTCTGATTTTAATGTGTTAAATCGATGAGATTTGGAAATGAATAGTTTTTAATTATTTAATTTACTTTTACATTTGGCCACCAAATAATATTTCTAGGTCAATAAAATTTTTCTAGAGTATCAAATTTATTTAATTACTCAAATTTCTTGGCTCGTTAAGTTTTTAGGAAATTCTTTCTATTTCAAAATTTATATTTTGAAGCATTAAATAGTTATTCTCTTCTTTAATATTTCGAGAGATGTTATAATTTTAATTCTGTTAGGCGTTATACATAAAACTTTGAACCAGATTACAACTATACATTTTAAAAATTTAATTAATAATATGGTTCATATTTGTTTTTACATTCCGTTTCACATGTATAAATTTAAAAATATAAGTTTTCTGAAAAGCTCTCTTTAAAAATTTTATTTTTTTTTATGCAATATAATGTAAAAAAAGAAGAAAAATAGTATGTCAAAGTATTAAAAGATATATGCAATGGAGAAAAAAAAACCCTTAAATAATTTATTAAACATATTCTTTGGCAATTCCGAATATTCCTTTTATTAGAAAAAATTCAGTTCTTTTATTAATTTTAAAAAACCTCCTTATTACAAAAAGAAATTAGTACTTATAAATGCAGTAAGATCCTTAACAATAGTGTTTATAGTAAAGGCTTGTTTAGAAAAGCATCTCAATTAAACATAACAGTATAGTATTAACGATGTATTTATCTGAAAGTAATATTCTTAAAAAATAAAATAAAGATTAGAAAGCTTTTACTAACATAAAAAAAGCTGTTCATCAAATTAATAAATGCTTTATAGGATTTTTTTAAATTCAAATTATTCCATTTTTCATGTTTCCGTTGTTTAGTCAAATTATTCCATTTTTATCGATCTGTTACGCTATTTCAACTCCAGAAGTTTTTTAACAATTCCATTGCATCCTTGTTTATTTGAATAAAATAAAAAAAAATAAAAAATAAAAAAAAACATTCAAAACAAAATTTTCTGACAGACGATCTTTTTCTACATTAGACTGTTGGCATCTGGTTTGCTTATCTTACAGAAATAACGAATGAATTCCCCCATGTAATGCACTATGCAATGGTGGCGGTTCTAAAAGAATTCGTAAGCTCTTTCTTTTGAAAAAGCTATTTTAGTGACGTGCATTTCACTGCCGGTGACATCAAAGTGTTTTGCAGTACTTGTTCAAAATTTCCCCGTTAGCAGTGAATTGGTGTCGAGAATGGGCTAGACTAGGCAATTCTTTTATGGCGTCTGTTTTCCCCCTTGCCTCTAGGTAATGTATCTATCGTTTATAAAGTAGAAATAGAATTTTACCTGTTAGTGGTTCTGAGTAAGATTCTGGTATGTAAAGCAACTGAATAAGTCTTAAGTATTATGAATTTCCCAAAGTTATACTAAATAAATTTAGTGATTTGAAACTGTAATAAGTCCGAATATGTCAGACCTTTAAAATTTAATAATTTGTGAAAGGAAAATTATCAGAGGAAATAATAAGTAAACACCAACAATTTTATCAGAATACAAGAATATAAACAGCAAATTATCTTGCATCATGTTTCTTCGAATGCAAAAATATTACACAATCTATAAAAATATTCTGTTTGGTAAGAGCAAATCTTTATTCGTTTAAAGATAAATCGTCAAATATCAATTTTTTAATATTTTATAAACTAAAAAATTTTAATTCAAAAAAAAATTGAAATTTTAATAACATTTAATGAATTTTTATCCAAAGATTCAGCATCTAATTTGTCGTCAAATTATAATGATAATAGTGACATAATAGTAAATCTCAGTCCCAAAATACTGGATGCATAAAATATCTACTGGATGCATAAAATATCGTCTCAGAATACCAAAAAAAGTTAAGTATTATGTTTAAAATATATTTCCAATAAAAATTGAAGGTTTTAAAGATACTCATCCTAGCAATAACTTAAGAACGTATCAATTCTTTGCGGATATACCCCCCCCCCCAGCCAATTCGAAATGAATTATAAAAAAATATAAACAAATAATGATTTTTTTCCTAAAGTTGTTAAATTTCTGGCCAGTTTCTATTCATTTTTTAAGTTTATACCTTGATAAAGGTATCCGAACATGATCGGAGCACTTTTTTTAGAAAAACATGGTGCAGACATACTTTAACCATATTTATGCGTTTAAGGCTATTAATAATTAGCAATAGAATATCAATATTAGATATAAACTTTGCTAATTTTTGAAACTTGGTATTCAATGGCATAAATTTAAGCAATATCTTAAAAAATTTCAAATTGGTTGCACCAAAAACTATTTCTCTCATCAGAACAAAACTCCTACCAAAATAAAGTACATAGTTTTCTCTAGGGAATGAAATGCAAGCGAAGGGTTATAATAATAAATAAAAATTTTAGAATCAGCTAAAAATTAATGATGAAATTTTAAGTAAATTTTTGACGTCCTTATTGAAAAAAATGGGACGTAAATTTAAAAAATATATATTCACTCAATATAAATTCTTGTTGCTCATTCCCTCCAAAATGGTATAAAGACAAAATCACCAAATTTCATAGTAATATGATAATTATATTTAGAGCTACTTGATTTGAAGTGAGCAAAAAAATAAGTAAAAATCCATTTTGAGAAAAATTTATTCAATGCATACAATAATGTGTTTTAATAATAAATTATGTGTGTATGTACTTAAAATTCGCCACATTTATAGGTTATATCTTGTTCTGTGTTTGATAATTTTCTTTTTTTAATCGTTTTTTTTCTGGCAATTTTTGCATTTGGCAGTGAATGCAATCTAGATTAATTTATTCTGTGTTTTTCAAACTCAGCAAATGCTGTATCTGCATTTGCACTAGGATATACTACAATAACCTTACGAATATTCGATGATCTTAAAGATCTGTTGAAATATGTTACAGACATAAATGTTCCTGATCTGAGGGCTCGGAGCATAAAAAATACACATTTATTTAAAAATTTCTATGAAACACCGTTGAAATTGTCATTAGCACTTTGCTTTTTTCTGTGCAAAAATTTTTACATATAAAACTAAATTTGTATTGATATAAATTTTTAACATGTTTTCGGCCTTTTGATTCGGTGCTTCCGGTTATTTAAATGTCCATTTCGGGTGTACGCATCATTACGAAAATATTAGTATCTTGACTAATTAACAAGGTGAAAAAAATAAACCTGTTTTGAATAGCTCAAAGACTGGTTTATGAAATAAAAGAATTTTTTAATGCCTTTTTTTTAGCGAAAATCGATCTTTTCAACATGCTCGGACACTTTAAATCAAACTTTACTAATTTTCAACTTTTTTCACTCATGGAAGATTTGAGTTAGTTGTTTTGTAACTTATTCAATTTTGTGCTTATCTTATTTTTGTGCGATACTTATTGTTTTGCGAATAATTAATTATATATTTTTTATTTAAATGAAACAGCTGATTCAACGATCAGGGTTTTATGTATATATTTTTAGATATTAAGCAGTTATTTGTTTTATGTATATAATCTGTTAAGTAAAAACTTATAAATCTATGGGTTTTATAATAAAAAAAATGTTGCGGAGTTAATTATTAAGCTGAGAAAAACTTAGCAATGTCACTTCATTTATGGTAATCATGATTATTATTATGCTATATTGATGTATAAATCTGTTAAAAAACCGAAACATCTCGAAATTCACACACACACACACACACACATATATATATATATACTTATTATGTAAAATTTTAAATGACTGCGGTTGCATTTTATTGAACCTTTTTGAATGTTTATAAAAAAAATTTAAAAAACTGATGAAAATTTAAAAAAAATGTTTCTAATAATTTCTATTATA
This sequence comes from Argiope trifasciata, assembly GCA_026543055.1. Classification (NCBI taxonomy): domain Eukaryota; kingdom Metazoa; phylum Arthropoda; class Arachnida; order Araneae; family Araneidae; genus Argiope; species Argiope trifasciata. The sequence continues at coordinate 111,094 of JAPMOQ010068116.1, read as the reverse complement.
TACTTTTAGTCTCTGTTTTTCCGATCAAAAACAAACACTGAATAAGAATGAATTTAATATATTTAAAACAACTCCTCACAATCAAAATCTATGATTTTGGGAAAATAAATAGATAGATGCCTTCTATTCTATTCTTTTCTGCAAGTAAATGACCCGAAAAACTGCAACATTCCGTAGCACTCATCAATTCACAGAAAGAAATCGACCACAAACTTTACTTCAGCGGATTTCATTTTCTGCCAAATATCTAATTACATAACCTCAAGGTAGCTGCTGCCACATAATCCTTCCCACCGCCAACTTGCATCAATCGAACCTCTCATTAGAAAAAGTGGAAGGAAGCCTTTCATCAATTGAGTAGACAAGGACTTGAATTTTAATTTCCTGAGGCGAAAACCATAGAACTGCCGTCGTTTTGGTGCCCCTCTACTAAGCCACAGTCTAGTAGCCGACATACATAAATAAATAATAACGACAGGTCTGTCATTACACTTCGCCCCATGGCTACTGGTGGGGGATTACAAACTGCTGCTGCTGCTGCTACTAATGCAGGAGTCTCGGATGTTATAAAATAATTATCTCCCCCACCCCATACACATTCGCAAGGCGGAAGAACATAATAATCAGGTGATTTCTTCGTAGAATGCCAAAGACCCATTTCGCTCTTCTGTAGCTCTATTTAGGTGATACTTTTTGACTGCAGTCGACTTCTGCCTGGCTTTTGTTTCTCTTACGTCAAGCAGCCTTCAATTAAATATGAATTCATGGAATGCATGGAGCTGTTCATTATGTTTATGCCTTCTTCGATCCGTTCTTAAAATATAGTGCTTTGTTGGGGGATTGGTGATGCGCTAATTGAATTGTTCATTGGGTTTTTTAAAAATAATTTTTGTGATAAATTTATATCAAGGTATGTGATTATGCGCGAGATTGTTTTAGAAAATAAATAAATAATAATAATAATAAACGCTCGAAAATACTTATATTTTTTAGTATTTGAGTAAAAAAAAAGATTTAAAAAAATCTATAAAACTTATATATACCAGTTAAGGAGCAAAAGCGTTTTGAAAATCGGGAAAAAAAATTCTTATATTGGCTGAAAGCTGTGTAAAGCAAAAATCTTTTAGTTTAGGGCTTTTTCAAATGATTTGCTGAAAAGTTTGTAGACAGCTTGAAACATATTTTATCTAGTTCCTGAACTAAAAAATTAACTGCATTTCTATCCAGTTTTTAAATATTGGGTTTCGATTGATAAATATCACTAATTTCTATTTTTTATTACATTGTGAAACATTAAAACCATTATAAAATATTTCTAAATGAACATTATTCTCTTGCTCAGGAACTGCAGAAAAAATTAGGAATTATTTTATTTTGATCCCAAAATTAGACAAATAAATATTTACTAGATTTTAATTAATGAGGTTTTTCTTAAATAAGTTCTATTCAAGATCAGAATTTGAGAAAACAGTATCTAAAAATGTTAAATAGCATTAAAACGTATTTAAATGCAAACATAAAAATCAGTGTAACTTCCCATAAAAATAGAATTAAAAGCAAAATTCTAACGTTTTTTAGAATTAATAATAATAATAATAACTTTTCAAACATTAAAAAACTTAAATGAAAATAAATAAATAAAACCTCGTAAAAAACTCGACTTCTCAACGTAGCCACCTTCCTTAAACATTAACATTTTGCGTATGTTTTAAATCAAGCCAAATAAATTCTTTCTTATTTCTTTCATCAATCGAGGAAGAGAGAAAAAAGTATTAAAGAAATTGCTGGCAGCTGTTGCAGAAATTAAAAATGAAAATGCAATAAAGAGTTGCAACAAGTACGCAATGCATCCTGGTATAATTCTTGTCTCAAGGTAACAAAGAGAAATAAGTTCTGTATTGCTTCAAAACTGATAAATGCATTCTCAATAGGCTATAATCGAATATATTATTGTTTAGTGTATTATTTTGGATCCAAAGTAAAATGCCAATTTACACACATTTATGTACTTTTTGTCAATAAAATCGTTGTCCAGGAAACGGTTGTTGTTCCTAATTACAATATTCCGTGTATATAATAGTCTACCAATTCTTTATTGCTTTAATTGCTAGGCTTTATTTCAACTTATTTATGAAAATTATTACAAAAAAGAAACAATTTTATTCGAACTCGATGAATACTATACTTAATTTGATTGTATTTTTCTTTACAATTGCAAAACTTATTTTCATCGACTACATGTTTCATATGCTGCTCTGGAATTTATCAAATTCTTTTTAATTTTAAAAACAATTTTTTTACATATCTGTGCTTTTTTTTTCCATAACAATTTGTCTGAAGCAAATAGAAGGCACTAGGGATTGCAGAATTTTGAAATGCGTTTTGAAATGTATAGTATGTTCGAATTTTATGCATATGAACATTTACCTTTTATTTTTAAAATGTACGCGAAGCAAGAAAAAAATCTCTTTAACAAATGAAAACGCAGGGTAACATTCGCCATTAAAAATATTAATGAGTTAATAAAAAAAATCTAGAAACCCACCTCAGAAATTAAATTAATAAAGATGCCAATGATATTCCCGCAATAAATCACGGTCTTGATATTATCCAAACCAATATTTATTTAATATTGTATGGAATAACCAAACAAAAAACATAACACAATTTTGTTGAATCAGTAATTATATGTATGAGAGTGAGTGTATAAATAAACGACGAAGTGTTATTATATATGAATGTGACTCCAAAACTCCTCGTGCATTGATCGAAATATCGCCATATTTTATTGAGGCTTCTGTTGCCGGCCGATGGTAGACTTCCTGATCGTACGGGCAGAAGATTTCTGTTTGTTCTTTCTTTACTACTTACCATATTCTATTAATACGGACGCGTCCTACCCTTTTTTCGACTGCGCTGAAACACGCCGCTTCATTTTCTATGCACGCCATGTTCCTTCCATGGTGGAAAAAATTTAGCTACTGAAACCGGCAGTGATATGTCTTTCGTGAAACATGACTTCGTCATGACTTTCACCTTCATAGATGTATCACGATACTCAAACACGTGATTTACCTAACATGATGCTATTGGAATTATTCAAGTAAATGGCAGTTTGTTGGCATCGTAATTCAACTACAAATTTTACTCGTCCTGCAACTTCCAACTGACTTTCATAATCATTTCTGCAAATTATTCTCTCGTGCATCGGAATTTACAATTTACGAGAGTAAAATTTGAATCTACGAGAGTAGATTATCTTGGTCAATTGGAAATATTTCTGCTATTTTAATGTAAGTAAAGAAAAAAGTTAAACTTCTTTCCTCTTATGAAAGTTAAGAGATCCGTATGAAAGAATATTTAGTGTGTTGCCAATAATAATCAACTGTTACTTGATTATAATCTTAAATAAGGATGAAGTTTCCCTTTTAATTTTATTCGAAATAGAAACCTACATCAGAAAAGAAAATAAAAGGCGTAACCCTTTTTCAGGAATATGGTGCTTTAACCAAACAGTTTTGGTTAAAATATCGTCAAAATTAGTTTAATCATCGTCAAATTAACTAATATCTATAAAATATTGCAGATATCTTTTTCTATTATTGTTATTACTTTGAGTCTTGGAATTTATTTCCTTAATATAATTCTTTACATATTTGAAATAGCATATCATATCAAAAACATTTTTAAATAACTGAAAAAGATATATATGCATGATTTATGAAGTATTGCAGATATCTCTTTCTATGTCTTGCTATTACTTAGAATCCTATGCTTCGTTTTCTTTATATAAGGCTTTAGATATTTGAAATAACATATCATATCAATAACTTTTTTAAATAACTAAGATGGTATTTAAAACAGTAACAGTATTTTTAAAATCAATTACCATTACATTTATTCATTCTAGTATGTTACTTGAGAATACCAAAGATGCAAATATAATAAAATATTACTATTAAATATTTTCTAAGAATATTATTAATATTCATATAATATATCTTTTCTGTATTATAGACTTGAAATAGCATTCTACTTGGAGAAGATTCGGTAATTGTTTAAATATGTAAATTATTTTGAATTAACTTTCTCATTCACTAAACAATATCAGCAAATTCAAAAATTGATTTCAAATAAATAATAAAAGAATTCAATTTTCATTCCGCTACTTATAAATTAATAAAACATGGTCTATTATATAACATTCTTTTTTCAATCAAGGTTTTCAAAATCTTTTTTTAACTTGAATGTTGCCAAGGAAGAAAATTGTAAATGTTAAAATGAGTTCCTTTATATTATTGGCAGCAAAAATAAACATTGCTAATAACCATAAGCACATAACGTATTATTAGAATAATCTCGAGGCATTTGTTATTGGCGTGTTATTGTTATTAGTATTATTTTTTTTTCTTTTCTAAAATACAATTCTTTAGAAGTTGATCGGCTGTTTCATTTACTTCTTTCTATTGAAACGTATCGAATGTTTATTGAAGCTTCAAACTAATTTTAAACACAGGGACAGCAAATTTACAATCTCATAGAACGATTGAACAATACAGTTGATAAAGAAAAGATCATATTATGAATTTCAAATAGAAATTGTTCCGTCCTTTTATTTTTAAATACAAAATTATTATAATTTATTCCAAATACAATAGAGATTTATTTTAACTTTGATTTTAAAACTCAAAAAGAATTTTTTTCTTCAAATAACCTAATGTAAGAAGACAGTCATAATTAGTTTTCGAAATGTATTTACTTGGAGAAAGAAAAAAAAAATTCTCTGAAATGAAGCTTACCTTAATATTTAAACAATAAATCCATTTCCTTCACTTTTAAAATGTAATTATATTTGAAACTTCGGGTAACACAATGATCATATCTTCCCGACTGAATTCCATAAAAAGAATCCCTTTTCAGCAGTGCATGTTTGTTCAAAACATAAAAGTTCTATTTTATTTGCGTTAATAAAGTTTGAAAGCTATTCATAATGAAATCATTAATTCAAATACTTGAATTTTTATACATATTATTTTCATTATTTCATTCGGAATATTTTAGCGTTAAATAAAATGATATTTTAAAGTCATATTAGCTATTTCGTTTCCTTTTCCCCGAGTTGTATTGTCTTTTTTCCTTTCCCTCAGTTTTAAAACTTTTATTGGTTTTACACAAATTAAATCTTTGCATTCTACATATTTTAGAAATAAAAATTTCGTAAAAAATAAATTATTTGCTAAGCAGTGTTGCTTTTGGATTCTTTATTTAGCCGTTCGTGTATATGAATGTAGACACTTGCCTTCGTTTCTTGTTTGAAAATTTTTGAATAATTTCTTAAAAATTTAAATAACCTTATAAATTTCCAAAAAAAAAGTTATCTAAATATTGCAACTGTAAAAATTTAATTAAAAATAACTACACGATCCGATTTTTTTTTACTAACTATCTATTTTTTTACTACTATTTTTTTACTATTGATTAATTCTGAATTTATATTATTAGTAAAAGTGGAGAAGTCTCTTAATTTTGAGTGAAACAATTTTAAAGGCAATACTTCAACAAATTACGAAAACTTAATAAATCTAATAAGATATTTTTTCTCTCTCAATATTTTTGGAGCATTTAAAGTAAAACTTCAGACTTAACATCAGACTTAATTCAATTTTCGTTAAATGAAAAAAGATAGAGAATTAAAAATTTCTTAAGTAGAATGAGATATTAAATAATGTTAGCAGATCTTTCAAAATTAGGTTCCTAATTTTAAAGTCGAAGAATTTAAAAAATGAACAATTAATAACATTGATCCAAATTTCATTATTATATTTATCTGTAATAATGAGAATTTTAATCCTTTTTTTGACTGGGCATTTATAAATATTGTCATTTATTATTATAAATAATTTACAGTGGCATTCCTAAAATAACCTTCATATTTTTTTTATCTAAAGGGAAGAGTGGCAAGCTATTGTAAAACATAATATAAAATATGTCCTAAGTTTAATTTGGTGATTTGTTACATTTTCTTTCAATTTCTTTTTTCAAAACTGTCAAAAACATTTTATTTCATACATTTATTTAAGCAGGCTAATAAAGTCAATTTATTGAAAAAAGTTATGGAAGAATCAAATATACTATGACAGTTTAATATGTGGAAATAAGTAAAAACCCTTTAATTTGTTTTTTTTTAATAATAAGCAAATTTGGAATGATAAAATAAGAATTTATAACTAATGTTATTATTTTCGGAAATTATAATTAATCAGTTTCCGAAATCACAGTGACAATATTCATTATAATTTAATTCTTCATTGTTTTTAATTGTTTAAAAAAGGAATCTTGAAATATATTTTTTCACTTTATTTTCCAATATATAAATTTTTGTTGTTAGCATTTAGCACTTCTCAGTATTACTATAAATAAATAAGTTAGCTATATAAATGTACAGCAAATAAGTTAGCTATATAAAAATCCAATAAATAATTTATTTTTATATTATTATTGCTCGAAGAGTGTTCGCAGTATACTCACTGATTAATAAGTTTGTTCGAATAAAATACTTATGTTCGTTATACAATATCTTTCTTTAGAGAGTAATTAATAGATTTTTCTTGTAAGTTGTTGCAGTTTTAATGAGGTAATTTATAAAGAACTGGACAGTAAATGAATATTTAGTGATTATAGTGAACGCTCGCCGAATTTATTAGTTTTAAAGTAGCATATATATCTTCGTTTTGAAGCAGATAATAATGTTTGGATTTTCCCCCAAATTTTAGGAAAAAAAAAAACTGTTTTTGTATTTTTAACCACTTTAATGTTAGGCAACATTTTAATATAAAATTAATTTTAAGTTAATTTTATAATAAATATTTTATTCAAATTACGTTTTTGACTAAATGTAATTTTCGAAAATAATTTATGCTGGATACTTTTGCGTTGTTTTTTTATTTTCCTTTATATTATGCATTCTAATTCCTAAAGTGAAGCATCCAAGAATGAAATATGTGAGATGTATTTTGTGAAATTTGAAATTGCACGAAGATTTCAAGAAAATTGATCAAATTCTTATAATTAGTGTTACAGTTTTTATACTTTAATCATGGAAAAACATATAAGAAAAAGTGTTTTTCATTTTTTTTTCAAGTGCTATAAGAACAACTGAAAAACTAATTGCTACATTTGTGATTGTCCAGAACGTTTTATCAAATAAGTTTAGATACATTAAATTTTATTTTTATGTCATGAGAAACAGTCTCACATTTCTAATTTTTTTTACCGAATTTACAATATTTTAAGGACTAAAATATTTCAATACATTCAATAAATTTTTCATTCATTAAATGCATTAAATAAAATGTTTCAATTCTTCAAAATATTCCTTTACATGTGTAAGTGTGTTTCTTTCAAAATTCTTGGGGTGTTTTTTTTAAATTAATGCAATTAATTAAAAAAGAAACGTTCACAAAAACACGAGAAAATATTGGAAGCATTAAATTATTCACATTAAGCTGATTCATTAAAAATCCTTTAATAAAATAAACTTAATGAAAATAATGCACCTAAACAACTCCTGCTCCTAAAAACTCTATTTAGCAAATAGAAAAATTTACTATAATTGTATATCAAGTATCTAAATTAGGAAACTACCAGGAGATATTGTTTTAAGAAATGTACCATTCTTTAAACTAATAACAAAAAAAAAATGAATTCTTGTGCCATTATTCATGATAGAATAAAATAATTCTTAGATATCGTACTTAGAAATGTGATGAATATAAGTATACTTAAATATATTTAAGTCGATGCTGAGGATATTTGCCGCATATCTTGCTTTAGTGAAAACTAGCCCCCCACCCCCCCTTTAAAGTAATAAATTCACGCGATCACGTCTAGTTAAAAGAAAAGTTAGATCAACTTTCTTCTTTTTTTTCAATGTTATTAAATTTATGCTTAATATCAATATTACAGAAACAAAAGGTTTAGAATTCTACATTTTTTTACCTTCAAATTTTGGAATTTAACGTGCTTACGATTGGATGCAAACGTTTCAAAATATGCTCTTTTTTTTAAAAAGAAAAAAGTAAGTATAATTAATATTATACCCTCAATTAGTATACTCCCTTTTACTATTTTATTTAAGTTTTTTTCTTCTTCTGTAATGCGAATGAAAATTTGCGATGAATATCTTAATTGCAAACTATTGAACTCTGAAAATTAAAAGCTGGAATATAAGCGTTTATAAACATACTTTGTATTTCATAACTATATTCTGAAACGTTTGTATCCAATCGTAAACATGCTAAATTCCAAAATTTGAAGGAAAAAAAATGTAAAATTCTAAACCTCTTGTTTCTATAATATTGATACAAAGCATAAATTTCCTAACATTGAAAAAAAAAAGATATGAAAAAAGTTGATCTAACTTCTCTTCGGACGATTGATCTAACTTTTCTTTTAACTAGACGTAATCACGAGAAAAACAAAGTTTGTGCTGAAAACGAAATTAAATAAAAATTAAATAATATTAAAATAAAGGGAGAGGGAAGAGGGTCTATTAAAGCATGCTATGTGACAATATCCTTAATATCTGTCTTAGATGTTTCCAATTTTACCATAAATGTGTATCTTATGTATAAAAATACTTCCGATCTTATGTTTGTAGAATATCTTAAACTTTGAACAATTTAGTGGGGCATTTGCCAATATAAATTGTTCGAAAGTTTGAAAGTAACATCTAAATTGATATAGTTGCATATACAGTTTTGCAGCACACGCAATAAATCAGTTCATCTTTGAATGCAATTTCAAAAATTGGCTTTCACCTTTCTTCTGTATTTGATTATTTTTGTATTTCAATGTTTTTTTAGTTATTATTGATTTATTTGAATGATAAAATTATACACTTCAATGATTTCATATTAATGTCCAAGCAAAATTTATTTGGAGTCTATCCTGGGATAAAAATTAAGTTTTCCATTAAAATGCAATTAAAATAGAAAATATATTTTGAGAGCTATAGAAACAAAATAAAAGCAGAGGATGCATTATTTTCAGCGAAATTATTGTTAAACTACTCTAGCAATAAAAAGAGAAAATGAGATATAAAATATTTATTTCACAACGATATAAAATACTGGATTCGAAATTATCTTTTACTTTGACGAATTCTTAAAAATAATGGTGTAGAATCGTTTTCTATGTTAATGCTGAAAGCAATTATTTCGTCTTTCAACATATAATATTTTATTGCTTTTGACTCAGCAATTCTATTTAGTCCGTTGTTATTAGAATCAGAAATATCAATTACTGCTTTTTAAACAAAATTCTTGCAAATATGTTTTTTTTAATTCAAATATGCTTTAAAATTGAAAAATACGAAATTTTTTTGACATGGTTTACTTGTAAAAACAAAACGTTTTAATTATCTTGGAGCTGAACTACTTTGTCTTTGTAAAGTTGCTGAAAAATAACTGTATTATTTTTAAAAATTTCTCGGATATGAAAAAGAATGAATTAAAAAATTATAAAGTTAATGTATAATTTTTTACATATTTTATATTTTCCTCACAAAATTCTTACAAAAATGCATATGCATTTTACTATTAAAATCTTAAATCTTTAACACAGCATAAAGGACAGTACTTTTTATTACCAGATGATCCTTATTAGTTAATGAAACCAAATCGTTAAAAGCGAAGAAGCTGTTTTTTCTGCAAAGGAATACTTTATGACCTTTAAATACGTACTATTTTCATTACATTCACCTAATACTTAAAAATATTTTTCAGTACAATTAATTAATTAATTAATTTGAATTAATTAATTAATTAATAATTTAAGTGTTAATTTGAATCTGTAGTGTAATTTGAAGGTTATAATAAATTATTAGTTGGTTAATTTGAAGTGTATAGTTAGCTATGAAAAATTACTAGTAATTAATTTAATCATTAAATTTTTTATCATTGTAATTAAATTAAATACTAATTTCCATCAACTTAATTATTAACTAAAAATAAAAATTAATTATAGTAATTAATAATTAAATAAAATATTAATTTTTTGGGTCACATAATTTTAGCACCAATTTAAAAAATATATTTACAAAATATCTGATTGTCATTGAGCGCAATAATAATTTGCCACTCAACGGCGAAATGCCTTCTAATCTTTTCAAAAATCAAGGACATTGTAACATAATTATTTCAAAATCCTGACCCATTACAATAAATTACTTACAGTTGTGTGATTCAAAACATACTTAATCTCTGGATTTCTACATTATCATTTTACTCTCACAAAAATAACCTCTCTCTTTTTTTGTCTGAACAAAACCGAAACCAGAGGCTCCACCCGTAACGATCCACAATGAAACTCTTGGACGGTTTATCACAGTTCCACATCTTTTGCTGTGTCTCTTTAACAACCGAGTAAATCCTTACCAAAATATTTATTTGCTTTTCTTCACTGTCTGTCTCTCACTTTTCCATACCACTTCGCAACGCTAATTTAACCACCGCAGATTTATTTTTTTATAATTGTTGTTGTATGTTCATCTCCCAGACAGTAACATATAACATCCCTTGCAGGTGATCCACAGCGATTGGCGGGTTCCATGGCGGGCCGCAATGCGCGTGCGCTGAACCATCGCAGCAGAGAGACGGGTAGCTCTCTGTCATCTGCTAACCGGAGTCATAGGCTCCAGACGGGTAGGAGTACAACTACGGCCGCAGCAGTTGTGCCAGCAATGGAATACTACTATGCCATAATCGCCACCGTTTCGGGGCTGTCTATGGTCCTGTATTGGAACACACTGGGGGCAGATTTCGCCTATGATGACAGGTAAGCTTTTGCCTTTTTAAATCTCCTTGTTTGTTTTGCTTTTGCCGCGGCGGGGGAAATTGTGGGACCCGTGCCAAATTTGACTTCGGCGGCCGATTCTGTTGACCGTCGATCAATGGAAGTTGTCGGCCGAAGTAGGCTTAGGGATGAGAATTTCTTAGGATAGGATGGGGGGAATTTAGAGATGTCAAAGAAAGGATAGCCTCGGAAAAGTTCTGAAGTTGCTTTTGAGGCAGGGAAATCCCTGAGTGGAGTTTTATTTTCTTTTTCCAAGCAGCTTTGGAAAATCCTTTTTCTTGTAGCTGTGAATTTAAGAAAAATTAAGATGGTACGTCATGTTATTTCGCAATACAGATTCAAATTGTAATGACTAATTTGTCGATTGTGGCCTTTGATGTATTCATATCGATTGTTAATTTAATACAAAGTTGTTTTTAACTGGAGCATTTTAAGTTACATTAAAGATGGCAAAAAGTAAAACTAAATTTTATAAAAGCGTGTTGAAACTATTCCTAAAAGCTTGAGTAATTAAGAACTGGGGAATACAGTAAAATAATAAAAGAAAGCATGGATAAATTTGCTTACAAATAGTTGAATACATTTCGATAGCTAAAACAATAGTATTTTCATTTCAGTATCATTTCCTGTTTACTACAGGAGCATTTAATAATAATAACATTAAACATTATCCACGTTAATTGTTAATTATTGACAAGTTTGCCTTCCATAAGCAATATCTTTAATATTTAACTCTGAATTACAAGAATTGGAAACCAAAATAATATTCCGTCCATTTTTAAAATAAATATCAAATGTTAAGGCTTTATTTCAAAATTTTAAAAAGTCAGTTAGAGCATGTTATTGTGTATTTTAACTGGTTACGTATAGTATTCTTTTTACACATAATATGTGTCGAATAATTTTATAAAACTTTCATCATTATGACCATTACATGAAAAAAATATTTGTAGCTAAACGACTCTGTTTTCAGAAGTTCATTGTTTGGAAAATTTAAGGAATAGTTAGAATTATGGCTGTTCAATATAGTTCAAATAGTATCAAAATAGTTCATTTTATTGTTAATGTTAAATTGCTTCAAAAGATGAATGGGGTAAGGGTGAGGGAGCTGGAAACCGTATTTGTTTTGATATAATAGAATTTATGAAGTCGGTGGAAGTGATTTTGCGATTTATAATGTTTTAATATTTCTTCATTTAGTGAATGCAGTGCATTAATTCATAGCTTTAACCTTAATATTTCCAATGTATCATAAAATTTACTTCTCTAAATCTCAAGTGAATTTGTATTCTATGTTTTAAAGTTGTTTTCATTTTTAACAAACGTTGTGAAACCTAGCAAATGAGGAAATTTAAATACGTTCGAAAAAAATCTCATTAATTTTTTCTGTGATATAATTCATTGAAATTATAGTAAAATAAGTTAAATTTTGTCTCTAAAATAGCTTAATTATACAAGCTTAATAATTTATTCATAAATTGCTAACTGTAAGCATAGTTCTTTTAATAATTTAGGTTTATTGTTCTTATTTTGTAATATTTTGTGTAGTTAAGCTATATGTAAGTGGTTTAAAATGTTTGTAGCTATTTGTTATTTAAAATTAAAACAAAGGGAATCAAAAACGCAATAATAATTTTTAATTTCAATGTATATTTCAACTATTACTGAAATAGATGTTAATTATTATTCTTTTAACCTTGTACGTTTCATTTTATTAGCATAATTCGAAAAAAAATAAGAAGAATTCAAAACATCTGACTCATAAAATATGCTTATTAGGTTAAATTAAAGCAAATATTGTACTAACAAAATCTTTAAGGAATGGATTTTTATTGCATAAGCAACAGGCATTGCAGACTTCGTTATTATCATAAATAAAATGCATATGGGTTTATTAAACAAAAACATTATTTGAATTCTTAAGCCGAATTGTTTTAAGAAACGATAGTTTTTGCGATAAATTGCTCAAAAGTGATTAGAAATAATTTGTATTTAAAATTAAATTTATGCTAACTTTTTTCTAAGTTGGTTTTTAATAATTAATGTACATGTAATTTTATTATATAATAATTTTTTTATATTATTTTAGGAAACATTTTTTTTGTAATAAATTATTCGAAAGGGATTAGAAATTATTCGCATTTAAAATTCAGTTTTATGTTTATATAACTTTAATATACATACATTAACAATTATGTTAAATATTTAATATATATTAACTTTTTAATTGATTAATTTGAGTAAGTTATTAAGTTCACATCGATTCGGAAATGTAATAAATATCAAAAGTGATATGAATCTAAGTGAAAGTTATTCTTGGTTCATTTTTATAGAGCCTTAAATTTTTTTGAAATAATATACTGAAAACCGTACTTTTCTTACTTTTTACTTATGAAATCTTACTTTTATAAGAAAGTTTACTTTTATATTATCTAAAACAAATCTTACCGAATTTTATTTTTTATACTTTTTAAATATTTTTCCTTCGTTCTTTTTTTTTTTTTTTTTTTTCGATTACGTAAAATATAGTATTGTGTTAGAGTTTAAATAAAAAGCTTTATTTTAGATTCCTAATAGAAACTACTAAAATGTCAATCAGATTTTTCAGCAATAATTGTCAGCTAGTAAAAGAGATTGATTCTCGGTCACTTTTTGAAGACTGATATCGATAGGCTATGCTAATTTTGTTGTCAAATTTGACTTATGAGCAGAAAAGCGTTTTAAAAATTATTACTGGTAGGTATTACATAGTGTGTACTGGGAGAAAATTAATCTTCTTTTAGTCCTTGTGAGATTTCGTTGCCGTTAGTCAATACCGATCAATATATACTTCTAGTCTCTCTCGTTGTTTCCGTCTTTTGAAGATTGATGATGTGCTGTGTGTGATGACTTTTGAGCATTGCAAACTATTGACACATTGATAAGATTACTTACTAGAATTTTTTTTTCGATAAAGACCCATTAATCGGAGTAATTTTCAGTGTACTAGCTTGTCGACACTTGGGTCGTTGATTCGATTCCTTATGCTCTTATAAGCTATCTTCAACTTTCTCATTTGAAGTTTTGAAGTCTGAAACTTAACAAGTACATATTGTACTAATCTGAATTGTATTTTCAAATAGAAGTTCTCTTTTTCAGATACAAATTCGTTTGTCATAACCACCTGTGTTGTGCTTAATGTTGATTACATTCTTTGGTATTCAGATTCAATCGTTGATTCGATTCCTTATGCTCTTATAAGCTATCTCCAACTTTCTCGTTTGAAGTTTTGAAGTTTGGAACTTAACAGATTTATATTATACAAAGTTGAATTACATTTTCAAATAGATGTGTTCTGTTTCAGATTCAGACTCAAATGAAAATGTTTTGATTCAGATTCTTTAGTCATAATCCTCTTTGTTGTGCTTACATATTTGATGTTGATTCCATTCTTTACTATTCAGAGTCATTTTCAATGCATTTACTTGTTAACACTAGG
>JAPMOQ010068116.1:65501-96752 GCA_026543055.1 Argiope trifasciata | reverse complement strand
CTGAAATTACATTTTATATTTATTGATTGTATATTTTACTAAAATGGCATCTTTTATTTATTAAATATACAATTTACAAAAATTACATCTTATTTTCCTTAAATGTATATTTTACTAAAGATATATCTTATATTTATAAAATGCATATTTCACTAACATTTTATATTGTAATTATTAATTATTTATTTTACTAAAATTACTAACTTGTGGTTTATAAAGCTCTTTTAACGATATTCTGATCTATAAATAAAATGTCTTTTTAAAATTTTATCTATCATTAAATAAGTGACGATTGTAAACTAGGAATGTCGTCCGTATATAAAATAACAATACGTTATTTAGTTTGGTATATAAAAAAAAACATTTTAATACGTCCTTCATCTTTAGCAGATTACATTTAAATTAAAACTTAAAACGAGCATTTGATTTGCTTCTGACATTTAATGATGGTTTTAAAATTTAGGTGAAAAAATGAAGACCGATTATCCTGCCTCTATGCAATAATTCATGTAAATTTACTCATTAAACTAGGCAGGCTGTATTTTCTTGGCATAAATAAGAGAGTTAAAAGAATGGCAAAAAACTAAAATTTGTTTCTTATCTATTTAAATAGGGAAGACTAATGCGTTTTTAATGACGTTGTTTGCTGGTCTATGATACAGAATACTAAAAAAAGCGATTCAGTTCTTAATTACAAATTACGAAAAAATAGTCACCAATGTGCACAATAAGGATAAGTTAAAGATATTTAAAAAAGGAAAAGATTTATGCCTAATATCTTGGTCTCATTTATTCTTAAATAAGTTAATAATTTACATTTTATTTATCTGTATCGTGCCTGTTGTAGTGTTTTTTTTTCTAATAATTTCTTTTACATTATGCAGTTATATACTAATATGCGCCGTATCTTTTCTTTCAAGGATAATTTTATTATAGCTATTCAAATTTAATAACTCTTTTTTGGATGTCAATTATTATTTAAGTGCGCTGCTAAACTATAATCACAAAAGCTAACAAATATAGATGCGAGTTGAAAAATGTTATGAATATTCTATGATTTAATTAAATAACAATTACTAATAAATATTTAATTCTATGTGTAGGCAAATCAAATCGTTTAATTAAATTTAGTTAAAAAATGAAATTTAGATCAATGATATTAATAAAAATTTTATTAGGAAAAGATTATAATAATTAACTAATCCTTTAAGAAATTTTTTACCTAGTATAAAACATAGTTTCTTTACTATTCATTATAATAATAGACTGAATAAAAGACTGGAGTTCTTAAAAAATAATTAAATCTCTTAAGTGACTTCTTCTTTTATGTTTTATGATTTTAGGTATTATTTGATTCTTGGGAAAATAATGTCATAAAACATTTTGTGCATATTAAATTTATAATAATTCTACGTGAAATTTATCAGGCGATAAATTCCTTTTCAATTTGGCAGGATTTTTCACCTTCCCAATTGAAATTGCTTTAAAATAAATTAAATGAATATTTTAAATTACTTTTTCTTCTATATTTATATTTTCTATATTACTATCTCTTCTATTCTATATTTCTTATATATTTATGATTATATTATTTATATTATTTGATTCTTGGAAAATGTTATCATAGAGTATTTTGTGTATAGTAAACTTATTAATACCTTCATAAAATTTATGAAGCATTAAATTTCTTAAATTTTTTTGGATTTTTTCACTTTTTTTAACCGAAATTAATATAAAATTCATTAGTATATCTTCAAAAATATATTAAAGATACTTTTGTAAATATTGCTAATATACATACATACAAGTAGTAACTATATAAAAAAAACTGCCATTAAAGAAACTTTTTTTTTTTCTAATTTGATATATTTCTTACAATTTTCTGACTTTTGCAATTGCTTGATTTTATATAATATTTTTTTTTATTTACATATACTCTATCGACTTTCAAATACTTTTGTTTCAGACGATCATATAAATTTTGTAAAGTTAAGAAACTACTGATTTAGCCCAAGAAACAGGAAATATATTTTGTTGAAATATTCTCTTGAATCATGTTTCTAATTAATGCATTCTATTTTTGAGTTTTTAGTTATTAATCTTAAACATTGTTTCAAACAACAAGAGAGAAACAAATTGATTCTGAGTATTTGATACTGTAAAAATATTTTTTTAAAGATACCACTGTAAGTGCTCACGATTAGAATTCAGTAAATAGATTTCTTAATATAAAAATAATGGCTCATTATTTATTTAAAAAATCTTATTGATGTTCTAAAAAGTTTCATTACTTTCAATCCATATAAAAATTTCTGAAAATAATTATTAACTTTTATTTTGACATTTAATTGTAAGCATAATATGACATAAGAACTTCTATTGCAATGTTAATTTTTTTTTCTGAAATCTTTGAAGTAACTTTTTTTAAAGAACGAAAAATATATGCTTTTAAGGTGAATACCACAGAAAATAAAAATTAAAATTTTTAGGATTTATCATTTCAAATTTTGATGGATAGCAAAATATGGGCTAAATGTGAAGTTTCAAAATTCAAATGTATGTACCTTTTTCTTGTATGAGAAGTTTTAATCGATTTGCTTTAGAACAACAGAAGTTCCAAATATTATGTTTTATTATAAAATTGCAAAAACGGGTAACCTAGGTTTTTTTTCTATAAACAAAAGCAATATTCCTTACATGGAACCGAATCTGAAAAAACCAATTAAGATTGATTTTTGAAAACAAATTAAACACTTTTAACAGATATCGCATACAAATTAAAAATTACCCAAAGACTAAGTCTGAAGCTCTGCTCAGCAAACTCATAGAAACAGAGAAAACTCCAATGTTTTCTCTGGAAAATATATAAAGTACTAGCATACCTTCTTTGTTTGGCTTAGGTTGGGGAAGAAAAAACTAAAAAAAGATAAGTCTTTTTGAGATGGCCTGGTGGTTATAGGTCTGTTCGAGAGCTAGTGATGTGTTTGATTCTTCTTCGTTATTTTCCTCTTGTTCTTTGTTTACACAGTTTTGGGTGTTTGCTTCCAAGTAAAAGCGCGGGAAGCGTTAAGTTTCCAACAAGTTTCGGTCGCTTGGCTTGATCTTTAATGAGGCTTATTTTTTGGCTTCAACCAGCCTAAGTTTCTGTTTTTCAGTTCTTAATGTTGAAAGAAAAGAAAAAAGAACAAAATGTTTAATAGAATTCTAAGATATAATGTATCAGAAAGATATATCTTAATGTGCTTAACAAGAACTTCTTTCGCTTTCTTTTGTTAGCTAGTATTTTAATGCAAAAATTTACAATATAGTCTAAGCAATAGTGTATCAGAAACATAACGTATTTAACAGGCATTGTCTTAGCTCTCTTTTGTTAACCAATAGTAATGCAGCTATCAAAAAAAGATTCTAAGTAATAATGTATTAGAAAAATATAAACGTGTGTCAACAAGCACTGCTCTAGCTGTCTTTAGCTAAACAATTATTTTGATGCAAAAATCTACCAATACATCTGAAAAAATTCTAAGCATTAAAATATCATAAAAATATATCAGCGTGTTGAAAAAACATTGCTTTAGCTGTCTTTTGTTAGCTAATATTGTATTGCAAAAATTTACTAATATATCTGAAGACTTGATTTCTCTTTTTCAATTCTTACTATTAGTTCAAACTCTCCCTATATATATTCATTTACATATCTTTCTCAAATTTTCAATTGTTAATAAAAGACTTTTTGTTCTCCCACTCAAGTTCAAATTCATTTTTTAAAGCTTGTATTAGATGACGCTTGATTTTAATACAGTCTTTTCATGTATTAATTCATTAATTAAATTTAATTAGCTTTAAATATCTAAAAAAAAGTTTTAGTAGCTTGTAACGAAGATTGAAATTAACAGGCAGTAGCTCAATCTGTAAAAGGCAAGAATTTCAGCATTTTTCACGTGAAAGTGTAGAACGCAGGTTCATTTCTTGTGATGAAAAACTATAGACCACCAACAGCTTCCTAAATTTGAAACGGAAAAAAAAGAAAGAGAAAGCGGATGAATAGTAACAAACAAAAATAGTAGTCCAACACCAAATATGGAAAGGTAAACGGAAAATTGCAAGGAAATTCGTTTTCTATTTTGCTACTTAATATTGTGATTCTGTAATATGTATATACATATTTATATTAATTGTGATTATTTAATAAAAAGTAACTAAAATAAAAAATTCTTTGTTTACCTAAGTAAGAATTGACTTTAATTTTTTTTCCTTTATTGATCGTTTCTTCTTTAATTGGTATTAGTTTGAAGAATTTGCCACAGCTCGATCTCCTTCGAAGGAAGTGAAAAATACGTTAAAAATCTCAATAGCACATGAAAATAAAAAAAGAACTTAAAATTCAAACTATAACGTAACGATCTTAAACATAAAAAGGCAACAGTAAAATACATAAATGTACTTTTTATTTTAGGCAAAAAGTTTTTAAAGAAATTATTTAAACTTTAATATCATAGTTACGGTATTATAACTATTAATTAAATATTGTTAATTATTGGGATTGAAATATAGTTAATAAATTTTATTTGGAAAAACGATTGAGATATCGATATTGTTTTTCCTTATTTAGATTTGTGAAATTTAAATAAATAAAAAATTTTGTAAAGTTTATCTTTTGTCTTAACAGGACCGCGTATTAATTGTCAGTTTTTGCCTTCCTCCGCCAGAAAAAAAAAACATTTAATCAACAACTAATCAAGGCAAAAATAAAAATACATTGAAACAATACAACTCAATATCTCAGCATGACTCTTAAATTAACAATATATCTCTTAAAAATCTCAGTAATAATAAAAATAGAACAATCTTAAAACACAAAAAACAACAGAAAGATCTTAAGCGTCAAAACATAATAACAAAATACTTTGAATGTGCCATTTAGGTTATGCTGACAGAAGAATTTACGCAGGAAGAAGTTATTTAAACTTTTAAAACTGCTATTAATTGCATTATAAATATTAATTGTAATTTTGTTTATCATTACGATTGGAATAATATTATTAAATAGCATTTGCCCAAAACGATTTTGATATTAATTTTGCCTTCCTTTTTCTAGACAGAAACTTGAGAAATTTATTTCTTTTGGCTAAACATGTCCGTATTTTAACCATAATCACTTGCAAAGTAAGAAAGAAAAAACATTTAACAGAGCAGCCGATCAAGGCGAAAATAAAAATGCATTTAAACATTAAAACAAATACATTAGAGAACAGTAAGAATACAGCTGATTTTATGGAACAGACATCGCACTTCAAATTAATTGTAGCTCGTGAAAAGATTAGTTACAGCATCGATGAAAAAATGATACAGCAACTCAAAAGATAGAATACGTCTTCGAATGTTCTGAAAGGACTACACAATTTAAATTACAATGTGAGGATTTCTAAATAAAAAGTATCCATATCTGTAATTCGGAAGTTTAAATATCCCGAATTTCCAACATTTGACGATGATTTTGTAAATAATAGTGTAGATAATAACAGTAATTATCGAAGGATGCATTGAAATTAAGGAAGTTAAAATTATTTATATATGTTCTTTATTTCTTTAAGTCTTTTTGTTTTGTTTTGTAGTCCATAATCTTTTAAATGCTGGGGATGATTGTTCGAAATTATTCTTTGTTTGTCTTTTAGTGAAACATGCTCGGGACAATCAATGTTTATTTGTTCATGAAAAGAAATTCAGTAAGAAACGTGTTCTTTTTTTATATAATAGAAATATCTGTTTATTTAAAAATTTTATAAATTCTAAGAGAGTTCTTTCTAATGTAATAGAAAACACATGCGTTAATTTTTTTTTTTAAGTATTAAACTGAACCATGTTTTTACAATATTATAACAAATAAATTCCTGTTTGATTTTTTCATTTCAAGTATATTTTGTTAGTCCAAGATATTTTTTAAGAAGAGTTTTATAATTAAAACACCAGAAAATATTTTTCCTGTAATTATAAAATGATTCCATTATTTTTTTACTTTTTAAATTTAAGCATGTAAATGTATTAAATGCGCATTTAAAATGGTCAAATTGTGCGAAAATATAATTGGAATTATGCGATTATCTTATGTGACGTAAATTGTATTGTCAACAAGTACTGTTTCTTCATAAATATTTAATTATTGACAGCTGTATCTTTTGCTCTAACCAATTAATTTGGGATGTCTAACTGAAGATATCAAATTCTCTCATAACTATTATTCACAGTTTTCTGAAAAGTTTCAAATGTTTTTGTTCCATGTTTCTAATTTTTTTAACAAATTAACAGTAAATGGAAACTGATATTGTATCTTCGATATTTCATTTTATATAATCACTTTAAAAATTCATCTTTTGAAATTTTAAGTTTTTTCAGCTTTGATTCCATTAAAGATATTTTTAATTTCAAGTAACATTTTAACATAATCTTTCAAATAAAATTAACTGTGAACAGAGTATATTAACTTATGTTAAGATAAATTTTTCCAAATCTGAAAGAGAACTGATATATTCAAAAAGATATTCAGAATATTTAATATTCGGAACAAGATCTTTATAAATGAAAAAATGTATATTTTATTGTTGATGGAAATGTAATCTTTAAAAAAAGCTTTAGCATCCATCGCTCGTGAAATAATTAAACAATGTTTTCCTGAAAAAATATTTTTATTTTTACTTGTCGGGGAAAATAAGTTATTGAAACATGCTGTAGCATCAAAAAACAATGGAAATAACATCAATAGATAATATAAAGTAAAATTGGAATCCTTTTTAAACATAGAAGATTTAAATATAGCATTATTAGCTTATTTCCGAAATAATTCACGGAAATTATCTATTCGTTCTTTCAAGATTATTCAGGTCGTTCATTTTCTTTGGAATACCAATTTCAGTGGCATTGTAAATATTGCTTTAGATTTTTGTACACCATGGTCATTTGCCACGCATATGTTAATCTATACTTCTAATAGCGTCATAAAATCTCCATTCTTTTGTGCTCCATCCACTGGAACTCTTCCAACTTCGCATCAACTATTAAAACATATTGAATGAAATTATTTCGAATCCACGGTTCTATAACATTACACAAAGGAAATGAAAATATATACATAAAATTCCTTACTAAATAACTAGAACCCAACTTCCCAGACGATGCTACCCGTAGCGCATTCTGTTTCAGTTAATAGGGTTGGCAAAGACCAAACAACACTGAACACTCATTTTTGTGTATGTTTTGCGTTGTTTTTATCATTTGGACTTTTTCTTTATGTTCTGGTAATTTCATAGAAAAGTACGCTTTTTTGTTTGTGGTAGCAAACTGGAAGTTGGCGTAGCTCCAATCTGTGATATTTTCTTTTTCTTTTTTTTCCGAATATAATGGCATCTAAGGAGGGCAGTGGTCGAAATATAGAAATAATGCTTTAAGCTACCAGTTTGGTTGTATAAATAATTTTGAGAGATGAGCAAATTCAAAAAATCTGACAAGATAACGACGTCTTTTTGTGTTGGTAAGAAGAAACATTTTATTTTTTAAAGTTTGCGCTGTCTTGCTGTTTTTAACAATGCTATGTGATCCACTTATTTTTTATCACTTCAAGTACACACACAAATAAACACAAAAATAAAATCTGATACTTGATAATGTTTTTTTTTCTTTCTTTTTTCTTTTTTTTAAGTATGCATTTGAATGAATAGTATGATAAGATATTTAAATTGCTGGAAAGTAAATATTAGTGAGTAATCAATGCAAATAGGTTGACTGAATATTCTGCTGAATTTTCTGATGTATTCATCTATGTATTTACATCTTCGTTGTCCGTAAAGTATCTAGCGCGTTCAGGTGAAACTTCTGTAGGATGGCCGCAATGCACTTCAAGCGTTCTTCTAAATTTTAAAACTTTGGAGCATGTAAAACGCTTTGTAAATTTTTATTTGTTTGAGCTTTTATTTTTGCTTATTTTAATCTGTACAGAGATATCTGTACTAATATATTTTAGTATAAATGGTATATATACCAATGATATATACTAATATATTATAATTAGTATACAGAGATATGTGCTAATCTGTAAAGAGAACTGAACACTTCATGCGGCTAAAACCAGAAAACCGCTGGCGAGAAATTTTCACGGACAAGAGAATATAGCAAAAGGATTAAAAGAAAATAAATAATATCAAACAATTAAAAATATATAAACCAGAATGATAAATGTTGAGCATAAGATATTTTTGAAAGGACTTTAGAGGCTGCTAAAATACTGTAAATATTATTATTTTTCTATTTAACGTACACGTTTTAAAACGTGGGTAACTTATTTAATAACATATTTTAGAAGTTAGTTTAGAAGTTTGTAAATTCATTAAAAATAAGGAGCATTTGTGAATAGGCAGAGCTGCCTAATGACTGTTGGTCTCACAGTCAGTCACACACACACACACACACACAAAAAAAAAAGATTAATGAAAACTACTTATTAACCTGATTGTTATATAAATTCAAACTTTGTCTACATATGGTCAAGCATTGTTTGTTTTAGTATCTTCACTTGTTTATTGCAACATCTATAAACACCGACTATTTATTTAAATAATATTATGTGTATGCATGGATACCTCACATTCACGAATCATAATAAACATAGAAATAACGAAAAACAAAAACAACTGTATTCAATTAAATTTTTAATGAATAAACTTTGTTTAATGTTTGCTTTTGTCAATGTTAGTTTTAATAATATTTCCTACACAAATTAAAGTACTTGTAAATAAAAATTAAAAATAAAATTTGAGCTTCCACAAAAGTTCTATTATTTTTATTACTTTGTTTTCTCTCTATAGAACAGTATTAATGTCTTTTTATTTTAGCATTTTACTTTAATTAATTGAAATATGATTTAATGCTTAACTTTTAAAGATTCGCTATTAGAAATGAAATCAGGAATTGTTTATAACTGGAATAAATTATAGATAATGTGTTTTTATAACAGCTTTGATCGCAATTCTTTTCTAGTTTAGATTTCGTTTCGTTGCAATGAGAAGTTGAAAAAATAATCCTCATATAATTATTTGGTAATGAAAAATCTGCTACATAGAATGACTTAAAATAAAAATTTAATCACTACTTAGATATTCATTTTTCAATTGCAATGAGTAGAAAAGTTAATCTAAATTCATTAGATTGTTATACCATCTGATTCTTTTAACGTGTATTCGACATATAAAAATTGTTCTTCGTAAGATAGAAATCTTAGGAAATTAGTTCAATCAGTTCTTAGGAACAGTTCAATCAATAGTTATAATTTCAAACTTACACATATTCACGAATTTTTATAGCTTTATTTGGCAATTTTCCATGCAATCGGCGAAAGTCTGCGGTAAAATTTGTTGAAAATTTCGGAATTTTCTAAATAATCTTATTATTATAAATTAATATTGTAATCGTTCTTAACTTTCTTTTTCTAAATTTTTCTATATCCTCCGTTTCACTTTCTTTTTAATATACAGCTCCTCGGAAATTGAATAATAATTTATTTAGAAATTAATATTTAGTTCAGAAATTTCATGGAAAAATAATAAATGTTTTTGTGTGGGCATTATCAGCCAAAAATGTAAACGTAGAGATGATTTTCAAGAAATTAACAGTAATTTTTATAATATAATCCTACATCTACTTAAATTACTCATTTTCATGAATTTTTATAGCTTTATATGTACAATTTTCTTGCAGTTTACGAAAATCTACGAACTTCAAAATGACAGAATTAGTGTGTTAAATAATCTTATTATCATAATTTATTACTGAAATCTTAACTTTTTTTTCTACGTTTTTAATTTTTAGGCATATAAAATAATAGGTGGAAAATTGAAAACTTTGTTAATTTGATTTCCAATATCTTTCCTGAAACTGCGCAGTTTTCTATTTTGTTTTATTCTAACAAAAATTCCTACTGAAAAATAAATATTTTGTATTGTTTTATTCCTACAATACAAACTGACCGATGTAATAACAAAATCAATTTACCTCGCTTTCATTGACAGACGACCGCATCAGCAGCCAATTTTCGAATCAGCACACCAATCATGTCCGTGTAACGTTCCATTCAGACCCTAAATAGATTTTATCCTAGGGATGATTCTGGCACTATCTTTTTCCAGACTCTCGTCCAATTTCCGTTTTATCCCAATCTTTCGAGCCATAGCTATCCAGTTAGGGACAAACTTCCTCATTGAATTACATTTCAATTGAAGAGTCCTCGGCAAACCCTCCAAAGGTGAGACCAGAAATCAGATTCCGGATATTATTTCTTCCCAATTCCGATAATAAGTGCAATGCGAGATGCTGCTGGTTAAGTAACGCGTTTACCGAAGCTGTCTGTTATTGATTCGGCGACACCAGATAAGAGAGGACCGGCGATTGTCGGCCTGAATGACCGATCGATTTTTTTCGTCCTAGTAGGCTTAGCTCATTTTGACTTGCCAGGTTTTTTGAGGGACCGGGCAGGAGAGTTCTTTCAGCTCATGACACCCAAAATT
Source organism: Argiope trifasciata (assembly GCA_026543055.1). Classification (NCBI taxonomy): domain Eukaryota; kingdom Metazoa; phylum Arthropoda; class Arachnida; order Araneae; family Araneidae; genus Argiope; species Argiope trifasciata. The sequence goes on along the minus strand of JAPMOQ010068116.1, from coordinate 86,205 downwards.
CACGAAGTTTGATTTGGATATTTTTAAAACTACAATTCATGCGAAAATCTTAGATTTTTATTTTCGTATTTTAATTATTAAGAAAAAAATGTATAACTCAAGAAAAAAAAAATGCAAAATTGTCAACATATTTATGCGATTGTAAAATAAAGAAATTCTGAGATTTAAAAAAAAAAATGAAATTTGGAAGAAAAACTTTTTTTCCGATCTATGCAGCTTCAAATTCATGTTTAAATCAATTATTGCCTGAAATTAGAAATTAATGTAATTTAAATCAATATGAACATTGAAGTGATTTAGATATTCTGAAACATTCTAATCGGGTTGTTCAAATTTTGTTACTATCTTTTGCTGTGACTGAAATAATATAAATTTTTTGACATATTAACACGATTCAAAAAATTCTAAGATAGAAATGAAATTTAAATTAGAAAAATATTTTTCTGACCTATGCATCTTTATACCAAAGTTTGAATTAATTATTACGTGCAATTATATATCAGTAAAAACTAAATCAACCTAAACAATAAAGTGATTGGAAAATTCTGAAATATTTTAGTAATTTGTTTACATTTTTGGCTTCTTTTTGCTGTGGTAGAAGGAAGTTTGAAAAAGTTTTGAGTATAATTTGCTGAACTCGAATTCAACTTTGTTCCTTAATAAACTCGGTTTCAAAAAAAATAAAAAAAGAAACGTGATTATTTAAAGGTAATACAGATTTTTTTAACATAATAACTGAGTTTTGAGAAAAACATTTGCGACATATTAATGCGACTGAAAAGTTCTGAGATAGAAAGGAAATTTAAAATAAACATTAAATCTTCCACCCTATGCTTCTTTATACTTAAATTTAAATCAATTATTTCCAAAAATTAGAGCTTTTAATATAATGAATGGGAGCAATGAAGTTATTTAGACATTCTGAAAGATTTTAATCAATTGCTTAAATTTTTCGCTCCTTTTAGAAGTGATCTACGGAATAAAAAAATTTTTAACTTACATAATAGCTAAAAGTTTGAAAATAATAGAGAGGTAGACTGAACAAGATTTGAAAATGATATATTGAACAAGAATTCGATATTGTTCTACAATAGACACTGTTTCAAAAAACATGATCATCTAACCGTAGAAGGATTTTATAAATATAATCTTGGTTTACTTGGGCCCAGTAAATAAAGTTTTCGTAAAAAAATGTATAAATTTACTGGACACAATTTAATGCAGAAAAAATATTTTAAAAATTGTACCTCATTATTTCGTTTTTATGGACAGAAATTCTAGTATTTTATATTCATATCTTAAGATTGCCATTTCTTAATATTTGTAAAAATATTTGTCATATTAAAATTTATAAAATGCTTATAACATGCTTATTTCTTAGTGTACTTAGATTTCTATCCAAAGGAATCAAAATGCTAATTTGTTACACGAGAAATAGTAGAAAAAACATTTTTAATAATTTATAAAAAATGCTTGATAAGTAAACAAAAAATTAAATAATCATTTCATTCCCTGTTTGTTCAAATACATATTAAAATTAGTGAGGATCTTAATTTCTTTTTGTAATTTGACAAAATGATTGTCAAAATTTGTTAAAAAATTAAACTTAAAAACACTCATTTAACTTTAAACTAAATGCAGAGGTTCATATTTGAATATTATCTTTATAAATTTGGAGCGATATAATGCATGATTTGATTTTAATTAAAATTATTTATCTTTGTACCTTGAACTTGACTGAAAAAGTTTTTTGTAAAAGATATTTTCATTCAAAAATTAATTAAGTTCAAGAATAATTTCTATTAATTTTTTTCTGTATTATTAATATTTGTTTATATATTTTCACATTTTTTTTAAATTAAAAATCTGTAAGAAAAAGGATTTAAATCTTCCATAAGAGTATGTTTTAATTACTCTAATTTTATTTTCTTCTTTAAAAGATTGGATTTTTTTTCAATATGTTGATTGAGTATAAATGAAATGCTGAGCAATAGATCATTTATATATACGGTAAATTAGTTAAGAATGTAATTGAAAGCTTTATAAGTTTTAAGTTGTGCTACCTTTAAGTAAGAAGCCCAAAAACAAGTGACAGAGCCAAAAAAAACCCCATCAGATTCATCCTTGAATTAGATACGAGCAGCATTTTGATTCTCAGATGCGATGTTAATTAAAAGGACCAATAACGGCAAAAAAATATATTGTATTTAAATTTATACTAAACTAATTATTTTCTAAAAATTTTCGCAATAAAAACGATAAATATGTATATTGATCCAGTATTTAAAAACACTTCGCTATGCAGTATTATTTGCAAGCCAATCAGTTTACTTCTTACCAAAATACTATAGAATTAAGCCTCCAATTTGATGTGGAAAAATAATTTATAGCCACACCATTGTTTGGAAAGATAATTAGTGTTTGGATTGTACTCATTTTTAGAAAAACATCTGCAAATACGAAAGCTGGACTAACAATAAGCATCACTCTTGTTGTTTAGAATTCGTTTCGTAGAGTGATCAGATCAAACAATAGTTTGCACGAAAATTTGATTCAGATCCAGGACAAAAGAAATCTTATTTACAGTTATTTGTTTGTAAGGCTGGCCGCGGCAGCTGGATATATAAAAGAATACTGCACGGTATAGTCATTAAGTCAATATCTGATCAAATCGCTGTGTCCTTCGTATTTGCATTTGATTGCTAAGGAGCAGAAAAAATCATCGCACAAACTAGGCGTATATGCGATTCTAAATAAATAATAAATCCTAGTTGGTGGAAATGTATTCCGAAAGGGACAAACACATTTAGGAAGCAGTGGGCGATTGATTAATGCTAATATCCTACTGTCTTATCTTTTCCTCTTGTAAGTTCTGTATGTAATCAATTCTTGTGTCGATTCTGTGTGATTTTTCACTTCAAGTCGTTGAATAACATCTATATTTGCTTTCATATTATTAAAATATGCTCTGAATGTTATGCACTGAAATCAAAATGAAAACTCGATCTTTTATTGCAATTTATATATATGATAACATAACAAATCTCAATATAGCCATTGTATTTGGAATCCATTCCATCTCAGATGCAAAGTTTTTTTTTAAGTGGATGTATAGGGTTTTTGAAACAAGTATGAAAAAAATGAATTGATAGCTGTCGTTTAGTATTCTGTTCATTCAAAATATAGGCAACTTATGTAATATTGGCAATTTATGAGTACTGTACTTACTTTATCTGAAAAAGCTTGAATAGTAGCAATCTAATGAGATACTTCCTATTTTATTGTCTTTTTTAAATTTTGTAATAACAGGAATATAACTATTTTTGAAAGTAATAAGTCGTCAGATTTATTAAATTACTTACAATTTATCTTTAAAAAAAACTATATAAATCAGTGAGAATTACAAAAATTACTTATATTTGATTGCTATTTTTGTTAATTTTTTTCTTTCTGTACGTACATATTACTTTAGATAACGCTGATAGTAATAGAATAATTGTCTCCATAAATATCTGCCGAAACTTATTAAGATTTTTTTTTCTTTTTACGCGGATGCGAACAGCTTATAAGTTTTTTTTTTAATAGCAAACAATATGGGCAGAAATTAGAAGTAACTGATATGACTCTGAAATTCCAAATTAAAAGTAGCGATATATTTTCTTGACATTTTATCAGATATTACAATTCGTTGTTATAATTATTAATACAAATTAGAAATACAAACATTTTTATAAAAAGCGTAAACAGAAGACACATAAAGTGCCTTTTGACTTTATAAAAAGTTAAATAACTATGTTATTTATATAAATTAAAAAAATAATTTTTTTATTGATAAATTTTTCATGGCATATTATTATTATTATTTAAAAAAATGTTCCTCAAATTGTCTTTAAAATAAATGTAATCAATTTCTATTTGATGCGATGCAACTTCATCAAACCCATTTTATTTGATCTGAAAAGTATAGAAACTGCAATCAAAATATCATTTTGCTTGTCATATTTAAAAGAAAGGAAAAGAAAATTTCAAAATTTGAAGATTTCTGGCTAGCATTCTCCCCATTTGCATTCTTCTTATTATTTTATTCTTTTTTACAAATGAATTTCCTCCTCGCACATCCCAATTTATCTCATCCTTCACAGAGCACATAAAAGCAACCTCCCTCTTAATAATTCAAGCTGGCGTATCCAATTGATGTGAATCTCATGAAAAATTTTCAAAGTGTGAAAGTAAACAGGTTTATTGAATTTACTTTGTGCTCCATATTTTCGTCCACCCCCTTTTTTTTCTCACCACTTTTCTTCCTTTCTTTTTTTATTCTTTTCCCTCCCCTTTTCTCACTGCAAAGTCTTCGATCCGTTATCATATTTCACGCAACAGTTTCATTTCCGAATTACCTTGGGTTTTTTTTATTATTATTTTCGCTTTTTCCCCCCTTCCCCTGCCCCAGGCAATAGAAGGGAAATGAATTATTAAAAAGTATCAGCCCCATCAATGAATTATTAAACGTGGTTGTGTTCCGTATATCGTAACCTTCTTAAAGGGCCCACTGCCACGTGTTTTTTGTGCGATTGAATTCAGAAGGTACCACAGAGTGTGTGCTTCAGGTATTATTTAATTTCCGATTTGTTAATCTGCCGTGGATGGTTTTTAGAGTATCATCGAGTAATTGTTTTCTAGGATGGTATTTTATTTTATTTTCAACCTGTCAACGCATGAATTATGTTCAATATATCATATATGTTGCACTTCTTTTCATTTCTCTCTCTCTCCTAGTTTAGATAAAGAAATGAAGAAGGGAGTATTATATGAATAATGGAAAGGTTGAAAGATTAAGGCATAAATATTCTTAAACAAACGACCATAAAATATAAAAATAGTCTCATCTTTTTTCCGATTGTTTTCAGTCTATTGCACCGTGTTATGTAATCCAAAGGCCATACAGTTAACAGCATATTTGCTTTATTTATTATTAGTTATTTCTGAATGCGGTGCATTTAAAATTGTTTATATCCCTCTAGAGATAATTTGTACACATTTTACGGATTAAATTTAAAACTTTAGTTCACTTTAAGTGACTATGAATACGGGAGTTTATTTAAAATAGTATTCCAGAAGTTGATTCAATTATTTAAAAATTGCTTCACATACGTCATATTTATCTACATAAGATACTATTCAGAGCAATCATGATTGAAATTATAGCATATTTAAAGCAATGTGATAATAAAAATGTTCTTCATTAACAGATACAGAAACAAACAATTTCAAACCAGTACAAATTGATTCATATGCATTATGTAGTTAGCTTACCAATTTATTATCAAAAGTGGTAAAACAACAGCAACAATAACATTGAAATGCTTATTTTCTTTTTGAGCACAAATATCCGTACTGTGTTGCCAAAACCAATGTGCGGTTAACAAAAATAATGATGTTTTTGTTTTCTTTTTTTCTCTGAAAAAATTCTTTATGTATTGTACTATTAGAGTATTATAAACTCTCAAAAATCTTCAAAGAGGAAAATAGCTTTATCAAGACTATTTCAAATGAAACTTTGATACAATACATTACGCCTTTTTGAATACCAGAGTTTCTATCTTTTAGCCGAATATTTTACTTAAACTAATTCAAAGACTTATTGATCTGTTGTTTCTTTACTATCACCAAAAAAATGCTGCCATCTATCTACAGCCTAAATAAAAAAATTCTCAATCTCATAGGCTTTTAAAAGACAAAGTGCCGTGCAAAAGCTTGCGCAGCCTTCAAACAAAATTTCATCTTGATACTATTATCTTCTCCGGTTTCTAAGACTTCACAATCTTCTGTTCCTTACTACGTGATGGTCATTAAAGATATCCCTTATTCTAATCCAAGTTAGATTTATCTGTTTATTCAGTTTAGACCGAGTTGCCAAATGTAGACAAGCGAATTTCGGAAATCAGCCACGACCAGTGAACAAAACCGTGTTGTCTTCACGTCTTTGGCTGAAAAGACAGTGAATAATCTCCCAACTCGATAACAATTCCACAGCCACACACGAGGAAAGAGATGCTTTTAAGGCAAAATGCCTCTCAGGAGCCTTTCTCTCATTGCAGGTGGTTAGAAATCTCAATTACATCACTTTTACCTTCCTCATCTCCGGCGCCTTTCTAATCTTCTTCCACCTCTACCTAATCTTAAAACAATTCTACCTCATTAGTGATCCCGAATGGACTTATCTAAAGACTGAAAGTGCCATTTCCTCTCCCGATCCCATTCTGCTGTTCGTTTTGCACGGAAATGGAAGGAAATTAATACTCTGGAGAAAGAACTCGCCCCGATAAAAGTCCAAGAACAGATATTTCAGTTAAGGAAAAGAAAAAGAAATGCAAAGAGACCAAAATAGGTTTCTAACGGAACTGCTTTAAGTAAAAGAAACCGTCGAGGAGTTTTTAAAAAGTAGTGGGGCTATAGATAAGTGATGACACAATATTTCCATTTTACAGAAGCACAGAAAAAAAATTATTTCTACAATTTTTTTTAATCATTATTTGTTTTGTTAGGTTAAGGAAGTTCAGTTATTTTTACTGTTCCATTAAAACTGCCAAGAAAAAGAATTTTTTTTAACGTCTTTTATGGGTAGTTTTTTCGTTGCTTGGATTTCGTTTTCATTTCGTAGATTCTTTAATTGATTAAAAATATCAAGTGAATACATTAATTTGAAGTTTATTACCAAAGATAGATATTCTCCCGTAATTATTAATTTATTAATTATGTCATGTTAGTTATTAATTTATTACTTTCATCAATTATATTAGATTAATTATTAATTTATTAACTATTAATTGATTATTTTTAATTACGGTTAACAAATATTAATAATTCATTAAGGTATTTGACTACGTAAAAAACACTGGTTTTCGACAACATTGGTGAATTTTTTTGCATCGCTATATTTAATAGTTCAGACTTTTCTCGTTCCAAATCAATATATCTTTTGTAGGAAAAGGAAAACCTGCCCTGTCATCCAGGGTCATTTATTTTTCCACTAAAATTTGTCATTAACTTCAATTTTTTTCAAAACTTTAATTTTCATAAAAATTCCCCACCGTTAACATGATATCCCAAAAAACTAATATAGTTTTTACATATAAATTTCAGTATGCACTTTAAATAATGTAAAAGATGAAATGAACCAAAATTTTTATTGTAGGGGAAATACGTTTTCATTTAAAGGTGTTTTTAGAAAAATTAAGTTATGAATTCACGGAAAAAATGCATATGTAGGTAAATTTTTTAGTCATAACTTATTTGCATTTCAAAATATTTCCTAGATTTTGGCAGATTCCTTCATCATTATATTCTATAAACACGTGTGTAGAGAAAATTAGGATTATTTCATTACAATTTTGTGTAGAGTATTAACCGTTTTGATTAAATTTCATTGAAATTTACTATAAATTTTCCTATTTCTCAAAATAAATTACATTTTCCTATAATTTTTTTGTATTGATAGTTTATAATTGACAATAAATCTGAAAACCTAAATAGATATTAAGAAATCCATTTTTTTAAAATTTATCTTTGAACCTAATCTGATCAATCTAACTTAATATCTCATTTTCATTTAAGATGGATTATTATATAGATAAAAGATTTCCTAGTAGAGAATTTCTTTTATTCACTTCTTTCTTATTAGAAATCATAATAATTAATATTCATTATTGTTTTATACTATTTTTGATATAATAATAGTTACAATGCCATTTTGGATTTTTAAAATCTTAAAAAGAAAAATTTAAAAAAAAAATTTCAGAATATCGATTTTACTATTTTTTTTACCTTTATCTTCCTTTGAAATTCGAAGTAATTTAGAGAGCTTAGAAATACCAAAATATATCCTCAAAAGAGATCAATGTGGTACCAAATATATCCTGAAAAGAAAGTCAAACTTACTAAAATATATCCTCGAAAAAGAGGAAAACATACTAAAATACATCCTCAAACAACGAGTTACTTCAAATTAAAATTTTAGTCATAAAAACAATTCACTTATGCTTGTAGGATCCCGAAAAATTATCTTTGAAACGCGTATTTCATAAGAAAAAATTTTAAGACTTTTACTTTTTTCGGTAATCCCGTTGTGCTGTTAATTTTAAGTCAAAACTTAACACTTTGCAATATGCTGGTCGGTTAAAAAGTGAGGTAAATTGATATACTGATGTAGCAAATTCAAATTTAAAATACATGAATGAAGTCTAAGAATCATTAGCTTGCTAGGATTATTTAAATTCTCTCTATGTGAAGATTATAAATGTATGCATAGTTACTTCTGTTTCAGATGTGAAAAAAAATCAGCCATGGTAATTTTATAAACATTACAATGTTTTTTACGATAAGACAATGCTTTTAACTGTTTTACATAGCAAAACATTTTTAAGAAATTATATCACACAGAAGTATTACACTGTATTGCAAAACACTATAATTTATATGATCTTTTTTCTACATATAGCATGCGTTAGCTGTGAAAAAAATTAACTATGATATTTTTCTTAACATTACAATGTTTTTCCAGAAAGATGAGGATTTATCTAAGTGTCTTATATAGCAAATCATTTTTAAGAAGTATCACAATGAAGTGCACTATACTGTATTGGGAAACATATTAATTTGTATTCATCTTTAATAATTTCTTCTTTCTGCATATTGCATGCGTTAGTTGTAAAACAAAATGAATCATCTCTGGTTATTTTTAAACATTGCAGCGTTTTTCTAGAAAATGGATCATCACTTCAAACATTTTTTGTAACAAATCGTTTTTAAGAAGTTATATCATAAAGAAGCGTTATACTGTATTGCAAAAAATAATAATTTATATTCTTCATTTCTCCACGGCTTGAACACTTGTTCTATTGACTAGGATTATTTCGCATTGAACAGGATTATATCATACAAAACATGAAACATAAACTATGAAATATCGCCAGACGTTGTCATGTTATATCTGTCTTGAAGGAAATGATTTCTTTCTTCGTGAGATGTTCTTCCGGCTTTCACAATATTCAGCATCATAAAAAGGAACGATTTTTAAAAATTGCTTGCCTTTGCCTACTTCGAAGTCATATTGTTATTGCAAGAACCTGGTATCTTTATGCTTGTCTGACATTAGCTGCTTTTAAAGAAATGCACTATACCATCGTCTTGAACCAATAAGTTTCTTACTAGAGTTATGATGAAACAGCACAAGCCGAAACGGAATACAAATGCCCGATGAAAACCATCCGTTCCTAGGCTAATGACAATATTATACCTGCTCCCTTTATCTTTACGCAACACTGTTTTGAGATAAGTCCGATTTTTATGATGCACTTTGAAGACATGCCCCATTATGTTTAGCGGTTTGTCCGGATTGATTTAAAGTATGCTCAAGCCTCGTTAAAGGAAAAGAGAAGGGGACGAAAAAAAAAAAAAAGAATCACAAATAAAAGCCGCACACATACCCACAAAAAAAGAGGAACACGAACTAACAAAACGCAGAGAGGGACTTCAATACAAAAGCCGTCACTCTGCACACAAAGAATGCTATTGCGTAGACTAATAAAAAAAACATACACAATACGATGTAAGGAGCACGGACAACGGAAAATCATTCTTCTGAAAATATGTCGTCGATATACCAATGACGATGAATAAAAAAATAAATAAAATTAAGGGGTTCTTTCTTATTTTTTTTATATGCACGATGTGAGATTCGTTTTGCGGGGTGCTGTCTTGAGGACAAAAGGAATTGTGGTTATGGACGTTATGGAACGTTGGAAACATAAGTTGGGTTAGGGGACAATCTTGTAAGTCGTATAAAAAGCTGACCCCCTACTTCTGGTAAGGCAAAAAATATGAGGGAAAAAAAAGGTAAATGGCAAGCTCTGAAAAAAAGATATGCATATCAGCTTTCTGTATTTTTATGCCGAAAATAGATATAATGTTTGTGTTACTTGATGCATAAAAATCTTTACAAACATCTAAGCCATTTAAAAACATTTTTCAATATTCTGGTGCATGAAACGTATAAAAGAATATAACTTACTGAAAGTTTCGAAGATATTTTATAAATACAAAATTATAAATAATAGAAATAATACCTGTGAACGTCTTTAGATTTAAATAAAAAGAATAACAAGGTGGTAGGTTCTTTTTAGTTCAAGTACAAATTCCATAATAATAAATAAATAAAATTCAACAACACAAATCTATGCAATAAGTGATATAATATTAATATACACATATTTTTTCAGTTATATATATGTAGATCATATTTGAGAGCAGATAGAACATATATTTTTTTTCCCTTTTAATAACGGCTTTACACTTTTAATTGTATACCGACTTTATTTATGATATGCATGGCTTATATATAGAAATATATATAAAATATCGCATCACTTAAAATGTGCATATTTAATCCTTTGATTACGATGCAACTATTTGTTAAAAGTAGAATGTATAAAACAAATTTTTTTTAGACATCAAATAGAAATAGGAGTAAAATTTTTATGACATTTTTACTTTCTCGTTACATATTTTCGCAATAATTCCATAAAATATCAACTAATATGTCATTAACATCTTTCTTTAGTTTCTATGTACTTTTTATTACATAGTTTTATTTTTTCGCAAGCAATTCTTCAATTATCGTATTCGGCTTATTTTTAAAAAAGTATTCACACGAGGTAAAAAGAAGTCATATATTTTTTTCGGAGCTTATAAAATATTATTCTTGTATGCATTGCTATGGAGAGTCATAAAATATATACTCTCTCTAATGATCACATACAATTATTTTCAAGAAATTAATTGGTGCTTTTCCAGACACTAACAACTAGTTGGCCTCCACCCTATAACTCTGCATTTTTTTATTTATGTGAGATAGTATAAATTACAATATGTCTCCTTCCAACATTTTGACGAAGCCTTCTAATACTCTTCAGGTTTAATGACGAATGCAATTTGTCATGCGATAAACTAATAAACGGGCACATTGGCCATTTGGGAAAGTCTATTAGGCGAACAACTTTATAAAAGTGTTCTTTTTTTCCAAGAAGGGTCGTAATCTACACCGGGGATGCGGCGATGCTTAATTTATTTGACAGTTGCTTGTGCAAATCCTCCATAGTTAAGGATTCATGTTCTCAGGTTCTGTTCCGGCTGTAGTATTGATATTTATCAAGACGACACTCTCGGACTGCGCCATGCGAAGATAGGGAGCATTCTATCAGCTCAATTATCCGGTCATATTTTGTGAAAACTGTCACAGCTTGTCAGCTGTGTAGCCAAGTACGTGGGTAAAACTCTATGTTCGGTGCATTCATTTTTTATACACACGAAGAGTAATTCTCGTTATCTCTGAGGCGTTGTCCGATTGCAAAATGTGTTCCTTTGCTGCTCAGCTTCTGTTATAAACTGCACTAAATGTCGTCTTTTATTTCTTTCCCAGTGAAGTTCACCACCTGCGACATCCTCTGCCCCTTCTTTTTCTTTTTTCGTCCATCCTCTTATCCATCTGTAATTAATTTCACCACTTTGTCGTACTGAAGATGATTGGTGGGATTTGATGGTGTAGAGGGAACAAAGAGATTTCGCTACCGGTTTGCACAAAACGTTGACTGTCGAAAAAAATCCATTCCAATTTAGAACAAGAAAGCTTTCTCTGATAAAAAGCTGCACAGAAATAATTAGAGATAAGGATAATTAATGTTTTGTGTTCAAATTTTTGACAAATGGCTTGATAGCTAGGTTTTTAATTATTTATTCTGCATGCATTAAGGTATTTAAATACGATAGCACAATTCTTATCTGTCTTTACTTGACCCAGATTAAGATTATTTCAGTGAATTTAAATTGATTAATTCCTTTGCAGCACCTGTATGATTCTTACTTCATATACACTTGTGATGTTAACAAATATGTGTCATAAAATTAAAAGGAAACACAAATTATCTCCAAATATTTTATGATTTAAAAAAAAAAGCTTTAAATAAATTTTTATTAAGATATTTTTTTTTCAAATTACAAAATTTTGTATAAATTTAATTTTGATATAGAATTGATGGAAAGAAGATTGATGATACAATTTTTTATAGACTGTTGAAAACAACTAGACTTAATGCATAGCAAAAATATTGACCAATAAATTAAAAATTAAAATAAATCAAAATTTTTCTTAGGATATTTAATTTTTTAATAAATGTATTTAATTACAAAAATAAGAAGGGGAAGGTAATAGCATATATTACAATTACTGAATTCAATTAGATTTTCAAAAACATCAAATATATATCTGTATCTATATATATATATAATGAAATGTCTGGTAACTATCAATAAAATGAGAAATAAGTATATGAAAAATACATCCTTTTTTTATTATGTGTAATTATAAGTATCAAAGCAAAACAGAACTATCAAAAGTTGAACTCATATAATTTCTATAAAAGTTTAAAAAAGAAAAAAATAATTATTCACAACAATTTATGAATTCTCTAAATGAGGTAACTGAGGATTGATAAGAATTATCCAGTGAATTTTTCGATAGGAATTATCCATAAGCCACAATGATCAAATATAAGGAGATGGATTAAATCATAAGACTCTAAATAACAACTAATGGGATGGTTTATACATTTATGGGGATAAATTATACATTTGTTCACAGATGAGGTCCCGAACACGAAATAAGAAATGGGACGAAAATGAGAGCGCTATTTTTATTCCTTCTGAAAAGAACATTCTTTCTGTGACTGACAACCACAGCCGACTTCTCAATGGCATCCTATTTGACATACAGAAAACGACTCTCCACGGCCTCAAGAACTTACCATTTGAAACCCATCTGCTGGAAGAGAGGAAGAAAAAGCTAAGAGACACATCTTTATGTTATCATCTGGGCACAGATATCAGTGGGGTCTTTTCTCATCAGACACTCTTAAGGCACTTCAACGTGTTCCAGGCCCCAGGCGTACGTTTTATCTGGACGAGTTTGGCCCGTCTACTTCGGGTCCATAGTGCTGGAAAGAAGAGCACCGGAAAGTAAAAAATAATAATAAGGTGCCGTGTTTTTTTTTTGTTTTTTTTTCCCCCAAAGTTGCCACTCTCACTCTGGAAAGCTATCGCTCGTTCAAGAGAATTTATTTCATCCGCTTTATTGCATTGGACTTGACTTTGACACTTCGATTCTTCCGTCACAGAATTTTGATTTTTTCCCTTTCTCCTTTTCCAATTTCGCTTATAAATGTAAGCCTTAGTCATTCATTTTAAAAGCCTTTTTGGATTCTTATGTATAGTTTTTTTGTTATGAAATTGCTTTGAAATGTTTCGACTCTAGATAGATGAACAACAACAATAAAACAAATACTTATTTTTGAATAGGATTTTTATATATGAAGATATTAATGACTATATAAGTAAGGTTATGTTTTTGATGTATGCAAAATTTTATTTTGATCATGTTTCTCAGTGTTTCTTAATTTTTATCAAATAATATGCAAACTTTTAATACTTTTATTATTGGGATATTTATGCTGAATACGAAAAACACATTTTAAATAATTTTTCATTTAGAAGAATGTCATAAAATAAATCAGTTAGGATTAAAATAAAACAGTAAAACTTTTCTTTATTTTAAATTGTACAAGTAATGGCAACTAATGTAATAGCACTAGTAATAAGCCTGATAGTACTATATGAAGATCTGAATGTCTATATATGTAAATATCTTCGATGTATTCAAAATTTTATTTATATCTTTTTTCCCTTCTCAGTGCTTTTTACAAATTTTATCATCTTTTTTTCTGAATGTGAAAAACACATTTTAAAAAATTTTCCATTTTCAAGAATATAATAAAATAAATCAGTTAGGATTAAAACAATACATTAAAATAGTTTTCCGTATTCTATTACGTAGATTATTTCCGTATTCTTGTACTATTATATCAAAGTAATAGTAATTGATATAATAGTACAAGTAAGTAATAAGTCTAACAGTATAGTTTGAAGACACTAATGGCTATACATGTAAGGTTATATCTCCGATATACACAAAATGTTATTTTGATTGTTATTTTCTTCTTAGTGTTTCCTATTATATTTTATCAAATAATATGCAAATTTTAATGCTTTTATTCTTTTGACATTTATGCTTAATATGAAGGACAGATTTTATATAATTTTCCATTTCCAAGAAATTTATAAAATGAATCAGCTAAGATTTAAATTATACAATAAAATATTCTTCCGTATTCAAAATAGTACAAATAGTTATTTTTCAAAAATCATTATTTCATCATTAGTACTCAATTCCAGTCACAAAAGATTTGTTTACCGTTCAGACTTTCGTCGAATCTTTTTAATCATATATTCTGCATTTCGAATTGTAATAAATTCATTAAAATATATTTAAAAAAACGTAAAATGTCCGAACATTTTTAGAAAAATCTCTCAATTAAGAAATAAACATGATTCTTCTGTAGTATCTTCTTTTAATAAATTTGAAACAATGATAAATACATAGTTGAAAACATTGATTTATAACACCAAAAATTCTGAGGATATTAATTAAAAACAAGTAAATTGCTAAGAGAATGATTTAAAAAACGGACAGGAATTTTTTCTCTTTAAAATACGTATGTGTACTGAGGTTCTCTGAGTTCTACTGAGTTTAGAACTGATTTCAATTAGACGATATGCCTGCAATGATTGCATAAATAATATGGTTTCATTTATGCAATAAGATGTTATGCCTGATGCCATATACGCTATAAATGCAGTATGGGGACATATATTTCATTAGCAATATGATCAATATTGATGGGGCTAAAATAAATCATAATATTCAGAAAGATGTTCATAGAGCTAAATTGATATATCTGTATTTAAAATAAATTTCGAAATGAATGCATTTTCATTTTTTGTAATTATTTTTACAAACTTTTTTATTAAATTTATTACTACAATTTAAAAAACGTTTGCACACAAAAATCTTACGTTATCTCCATAAATGTGAGATAAGAAAAATCCAGATCTTAGAAGATATGCCTGACAAATACAAATATACAAACTGAATATGCATTTTAAATGCAGTATGGTGACATATATTGCATTAATAATATGATCAACATTGATAGGGCTAAAATAAATCCTAATATTCAGAGCTAAAATATTCATAGAGCTAAATTGATATGACTGTATTTAAAATAAATTTCGAAAAGAATTCATTTTTATTTTTTTGTAATTATTTTTACAAACTTTTTTATGAAATTTATTACTACAATTTAAAAGCGTAAGCAGAGGCAAATCTTATGCCATATCCATAAATGGAAGATAAGAAAAATACAGATCTTATCGCGGTATTTTGTCTCATAAAATGAATTTATAAGTTCCAAAATGTTAAGATATTCTTAACGATAAAATATTTGTTTGAATTATATGACGATTAATCAAAACATCTTATATGAAAGTACTGATTAATAATACATTATTAATCACATTTATTTAGATGCCAAACATAATTGGCTAATAAATATAGGATTCATTGTTCACTTTAGAAATTATATACACTCTACTCACTTTGCAAAATCACTACATTTTCCCCAAAATTTCTTTAAAACTATACTACATAGTAAAAAGATAGATCCTTTACACTGCTATGACAAGTAGCTATAGATGAAAATCTTGAAAAATGTGCTCAGCTGGGCGAATGATTAATTCACTAGCGCATTACTTTTCATACTAGACGCTATCTGAATTCAAATAGGAAAGTTAAGGACTTCGTAGGTTTCTGGAAAGTGATAAGCGGGGAATCTCCGGCACTGTAGAAGAAGTTCATTCTTTTTTTCTTTTCTTTTCTTTATTAGTAACAGAAGTGAGTTTGTTCAAGTTATCAGCTTGCATTTGCTGAATACTTAGAAGTGGTATTAACGTTTCGTTTCTAATTGCGGCCTGTGGTGGAAGCGATAGTAATCGTGCAAGTTCGTGCAAATATCAACTGTTATCCAAAACATGAGTTCTTGCATGTTTTGAATTCATTTTAAAATTCTGGGGGCAATAGATTATGTAATGATTTCTACTGTGTAACATGTTACTCTTTTAGCTTTTTTTTTTTTTTTTTTTTGCTGGTTTGTGATTGTGTTATTTTGTATGCTTTATTTTTTAACAAAAGTAAATTTTCTTTTATTAATGCAAGGCCAAAAAAAAAGGCTCTTTTTATTGTAACTTTATTGCATAATGCAATACTCTAATGCTCCAAAATATTAAAATAGTTTCTCTTTTCTGTTACTTCGTATATTCGTATAGATGTTAGATTCATGTTAATTTGGTTAAAACCCTATTCTGCTTCAGAATTATTTTGATAATTAGTACTATGTATTTTAGGGCTTTTTTTCCCGATTAATTAATTTAATTATCATGTAAAATAAATATCAAGAGTTTCGATATTACGTGACCTGTTAACTATTAAAAAGATATCTAGCACTCAAAAATATTCTAGTTTTCATATGTTGTTTAAAGTGCTCCAATTTCCCGAAATTTTAAAATTATTTTTCATTTCGTTTACTGTGTATTTTCGTATAGATAAGCTAAATTCGTATTTAAATTGATTTTGTTAAATATGTTATAGTGCTTAAGAATAATCTTGATAACATTATTATAATGTGTTTTAGACTTGTTTTGTTTCTTTTATCTATATTAATTATCATGTAAAGTAATAATTAGGAGTTTCAATCTTACTTGGTCTATTAATAATTAAAAAGATATTTAGCACTTAAAAATATTTTAGTTTTTATATCTGTCTTGTTTTATCTTCTGGTACTCAATGGGTACATGGATAATTTAATCTTCAATTATATCAAAGTAATTCTAACATTAAAAGATATTTGATTCTTCTGGAGATTATAATGATAGTTGATCAAATTAATACTTTATAAAGGGATAAAATTTAATGAACTGATAAAATGTTGTTCGCCCTTCTTACCATTTAATGATTTTCAGTATTTCTTATTCTAAAACATTAGTAAGATTAACTGAATTAGGATAGTAAAGGGTGACTAAATTAAAGCAGGTAATATATTAATTATATCAATAAAAAAAAGAACATAATTGTATTTTTAAAAGATCGGTTATATTTCTATGATATTAAAATCTCATAGATATGAAAAAACTTAACTCTACACACATCTCGTTTATATATTCTTAGTAATCATCAATGATAGAAAATAAAAAAGATGAACTAAAACAGTTTTTTCTTTTTGAGAAGTATAATGGATGTTCTTTAAAATAATATAGCAAAAGCATCAATTCCTTTTATAAAAAAAAAACGAAAGGAAATACTTCTGTATCCATTACGAACAACAACCACTATGTACAAAACATTTCCCCCTAAATTACCGCGAGACGTATCCGACCACCACGGCTCTAGCAGCTTGAAAATTACCCGTAATCTCGATGTTCCCGCGAACCCCAAATCTGCAGAGACACCACCCGATGAAGGGGTGCAGACAGTGACACAATCTTCCTTCACAAAACAACACACGGCTATTACATTAGGGTGGCACGGTTAACGGGTCTATAATTGTACACTTCGCTTCCCTTCGCCTTCACGGCGCCAGCAAATGGGAAGGGGCGGCCCACAGACCGGAAGTACGTCATGGGAAGCTAGCCGGACGTCTTCCCTGTTCAATTAGAAATCCAAATGAGCCGTGGATTGGTATCATGATGAAAGGACCACCGTTTTCCCTCGTATTTGTGTCAAAAGACACTTTGTTCTTAGAAATTCTTTAATTTTACTGTTCGTCTTATGTTCTTCATAGAAAAATTAACAGATTATCTGAAATCATGTTTTACCTCTTAAGAAAGCTACCTCTTAAATGGTATGATTGGTAATTTTCGGTTTTGAGTTTTCCTGGGATGTATTGAGATAGACTTAAAGTAATTATCAGTTACACTTTTCGATATGAGTTAGAAGGAATACTGGTGAAAATAATAAATAAAATCATTTTTAGGCAATGTAATAAAAGTTTTATATTTATGAAAAACAGTCATGTAAAGTAAAATTCTGAAAATGAGATTAGTTTTGAGGTAGTAATATCCATAAATTTAGATTTGAGAACTAGCATATAATACGCTTATAAATTTGTTTAAATAATTCAAAAGGCAACGAAATAAATTTTAAATAAGATTCTTACTCATATTGTTGGATAAATTAAACAAATGAATTCACTGCATTCAGAATCAAATATTTGCTGTAATGAATGTATGTATGTGTGAAAAATTGTAATGCTTAAGAATTTGATTTTAATGATTATTTTTGTGTCAAAACATTGTACACTGTTTCCCTAATTAACTTTTCCCGTGGCTAACTTTTGTCATCTTTAGTTATAAAGATTTTATGTACAAACAAGAGTCGTACTGAGATATATTTGATGGTTAAGACATTCATTATAACGGATAGTCAATCTCAGATGGCACGGTTTCATTTTCCAACAATTTTCTAAAAATTATATTAAAAAAATACTGGGATGTATTTGAATATTTTCTTCTTATTCCAACTGTTGGAGAAGCCTTTCTAAATTTTTAGCATACTGATTCGGTTATTTTACGCAGTTGAACATCTCAAAATATGAGTTTTAGCAAGTTTAGCAATTGAAAATCGCTTTGTTTGTGACTTTTGAATAGGATTTTAATGTAAATAATGTCTGTAATGTAATGTAATGGCGTCTCATCGTTTGTTAGAATAAAGAAGAAATAAAATTATATTATTCATATGAAAGCAATTATTAACTAAGCGTATAATATATAATCCCAAAATATTCTTGAGAAGTGATTTTTTTTTTCTCTCTTTATGTCTGCAAACGAAAAATTTCTCATATGTCTGATAGACAGTTCAGAATATCTCAGTGCGATAAAACCAGAACCTTTTTTAGATTACCGCGTAGAAAGCCTAGACACTAGTTTAGTACTCATACATTTATTACTAATAATAGAGCATGCTGAGAATTCGGGCATTTCTTATTAAACTGTACAGTTAAGAAATTCATCAAGTTCCAACACTGTTATAAAATTACAAAATGTATCTTCAGATTTCAAATAGAAATAAAGCTCTTTATAAAATATTTCATTGGGAGTTTCAAAGATAATAAGAGCAGTTTTAATGATAAATACATTTTATTGTGCATATCTCGCTGAAGAATTCACCATAAATATTACAAAATTTTAATACTTGTTAAAGCAGAAACATGCTTTATACATACTTACAGCAAACATTTAATTAGGAAGGTATATATCTCGATGAAGAATTTTCCCAAAATATTACCAAATTGTAATACATTTTAACTAAACAGAAACATCCTTCAGACGTACTTACAGCAAGAATTCAGGAGGGGGGGGGACTGCGGTTTTATGAATGCCAGAATCAATAATATTTCCAAATTATTACAATCAATCATCAGCTACATTCATCTTATTACTAAATTATGAATACCTATTTAAAAAGTACATCTCTCCCCAGCCCAAAGAAAAAGCCACAGATGACAACTCTAAATCTAGTATAATTATTTCGGAATCAAACACTACTTTCTTCACATTTCATTCCCTTTTCCCATTTCCTGCGATACATTCCCCTGTTTGATGAATCCAACCACAAAGACACAATAATTACTTTTTTCTATGGCGCCTTTTCTCGAACTATAATCAACACTTTAATGATTTCCCTCGCACTTTACACCACATGTGAAAGCGGCTTTTCTAAAGCATTTTACTAAAGTCACTTACATTCTTTCTCACGTTTTGGGTTTTCTTCCCCAGAAAATTACAGGTGGTCTCTAAGGTTTTCTGACGCTAAAAACTGGAATTTGCTTAATTATTTTTTAGGCTACCAAGCGCGCTTTTAAGTTTTAAAACTCAAGCAACAAAAAATAATAGTCTTTTATCTGCCGATGAAATTTAGTTAGCTATTAATGATCCCCTAAGAGTCCAAAAGATCAAAACATTTGTAAGGTTTAATGATGAAGTTCTAAAATTATCGAAATAAATGTGTGTATGGTTTTTTTTTTGGGGGGGGGAGTGTATAAGGGAAAAAAGCTAATAATGAAAATTATATATCATTTTAATGTAAGGAAATCCTATTATTTTAATAAAATTACCAATATTTATTATGAAAATAGAGCGAAAGTGATAAAAGGTAATATATGTTCACAGTTTGGGAATTCTCCGTATAATCCTCAAATTAATATTTCTTAATTTTATTAAATTAATATTTATTAAATTTATTATTTTTGAAAGTGTATTAGAAAAAACTGATCAAAAATTCAATGTTATTTTAATGTAAAATGATCTATAATTTTAATAAAATTATCAAATTATTATCATGAAAGTAACGAGTAAGTAATAAAAAGTAATATGTGTTGGCAGTTTATGAATTTTCCGTATAATCCCCAAATTAACAGTTTTTTAAGAAACCAATACAAAGAAAGAAAAAAGAAATTCATAAGTTCAAGTTAATAATTATTATTATTTAACAGCATTTTATTTTATTATTAAGAAATAATTCTAGCAAATTTGTTATTATTATTGAATTGTGTTCTGATATGCAATTTAATTTATGGAAAACATTGTTTATTTATATTGAGCTTTTTAACATATATATATATATATATATATATATATATATATATAT
>JAPMOQ010068116.1:31225-65401 GCA_026543055.1 Argiope trifasciata | reverse complement strand
AAACAGTTAGATATCAAAAATAATTTTTCATCCATTTTAATTCTAAGATTTTTAGTCTATTTTTCCTCTCTATATTCAATTTTAGAGGCTTCTTTTCCATCAAATTATTCGATAAGTAATTTCTAATCAGAAAATAAATATTTGCCATTCTTAGTTGCAGTACCTTATTTTACACACATTCAATACTGCAATTTTTCGGATGAAATTAACTTTTTTTATTATGATGTCAGCTTCTTAACTTCTCGACACTTAATAATCATAATAATAATAACAATAAAACCCTGAGCAGATTTATTTGAGTTTCTTCCCAATTCCATCCATTCAAAACAACACACAAATCCCCATGAAAAGCCAATCTACTGTCAAACGGATCATTTTAAGATAGTGTGGTATTGGCTTTCTTTTTTCGTCTTCCACGTAATCAGAGGCCGGAATAAAGAATTTGTTTTTGGGTGACTTTTAACTACCACGTGATATGGGACCCTAAGTGACTGAATATCTAAAAGAAGTCCGTGATACGAGGTTCTCCCCGAAAACGTCTTGTCCTATCTGATTTATAGGGACACTGAGCGCAGGTTGACTTTGCGGCCGTCTTTGTTGTCGATAAAGAGACGTTTTGTATCTCTACAAAGCCCTTCTGTAGTACAGGGGAAACGTTTTTCCATGTTTACGTTGGGCTGAGTCGTGTGGCATGTATCTTTTGTGCGGTCTGGAATCGTCTAGTCCCAGGGGGGCCATAGCCTCTCATATAATAATAGATAAAAAAATCTTTTGCGAGTTTTGGGTGCGAGGGTTTCGAGTTGGTCTTTTGTTTTTAAGAATACAACGTGTGATTTTTTTCCCCAGATATTTGGCAGTGGAAACCTAAATTTCAATATTAATTTCAAACAAACCTTTATTTTGTTCACATTTATTGAAATGTGTCCTATATCTGATGTACTTTGTAGTTTCAAATGATTGATTTTAAAATACTTTTATCGTTACTTTAAAATTTTTGATTTTTTTTAAAAAAAAGAAGTTTATATTTCAAATTGTCGTCATTCGTACTTTCTTGTTTTGTTTTTTTAAAATTATTTTTAGAAATAATTATTGGAACAAAAATAAAACGATAGTAAATAATTCCAATTACTAACCTTGTATTAAATAATTAGGTTTTAATATTAGTATTTTACGTTTTAATTTCCATGCCATTACTTCGAATTACTCAAATGAAGATTGCTTGAATGAAATGCTCAAAATGTATTATATCTTTAAGAAAATATCAGATGGTTTTCTTTATAACACTCAATTGTTTTCTTGCATAGCTGTTAAAAAATAGTTTGCAAGTTTCAGTCGTTATATTAATCAAAAACATTTTTGAAATTGAAGGATTTGCTGCAAAAAAGTTGTAGTTCCAATTTGGGGAAAGTTAGTGTTGCATGCTACTTTTATGCTATTTTTTATTAGAATTACATGCTAAGTTATACGCGGTAAAAAATTCTTGTTAATTCTGTGCCAAAAGAACGTGAGAACTAAGATTTCCATTCTTAATTCTCGCGTTAATCGTGATCTCAGGATGAAGCTGTCTGTCTCATTGGAATTCAGAATTTTCAGACGTTTTCTACCGCTTTCTTCAAACATAAATAATTGGAGCTACCTCCTTTTTGCAGCAAATCCTTCAATTTTTTTTTGGAATACATTTTATTTTTCAATATTGTATCCGGCAGGTATGCATAATTTTGTATTTTGATTAATTATTTCACAAGTATCCAATCTGTGCTATTATTTACAATCTGCGTGCAGTGCACATGTGATAATAATCAAGTTCAACTATTAAAAGCAATAAACTAATATATTATTCCAGTAATTTAAAACCACAATGGACTTAGTTAACAGTATTTTGATCGTTTCTATTTTATTTATGTTTAAAATCGTATCAATCTAATAATTTCTCTATTATTTAACACAGCCAAGTGTTAGTTCTTTAATTTTCATAAATTGCCTGTAGATATTGATCATCTGCTGGTAATTGTATTCTTGAATTCTTTTTTATTAGCTCATGTTTTCCCGAATTCCTTTCTTTATACATTATATTATAATATGGTCAATAAAATATGTAATTTCAAGCTGCATGAATCTGAAAAGAAATGTGTTATAATCTTCATTAAAAATTTTAATTTCTTCTGTAAAATTTACGCTGAATAGACTTAATTGATATTTAATGAATATTGTTAGGTGAGTTAAAAATTCAAATTCAAGCTAAATTGCAATTAAATGTTAAAATTTGGTATTAATAAAATAAAAGATGATCTAATGATTCAATGGCGAAATAGCAAGAAATATGAATTAAAGCTTCTGGTAATACAAAAGATTTCATCAAGTCATCATTTCAACATTTCCCCTCCTTTAGTGAGAAAAGTATACACGCATTTTTTTTTTCCTCTTCCTTAATTTTTTTTTTAGATTAAAGTTATATAAATAAAGCATTATTAAGCGCATATTTTCCAATCTCTAATGACGTTTGACTTGATAATACTACTTTCATAAACTAGGTTCACTGTAATAGACTTCAAAAATGTCTCTGATAATAGCTTGGTAACATGTCTTATGATGAGCTGACTAATAAATTATTTTAACCTCTAAGCGGGTCATTTATTGTCAAAATTTGTACCAATCATCTTTCGTGATGGCACAGGAAATCGTAAGAATCCAATCCTAGGAGATTACTTTAGTAAATTACACTTATTAATAAAGGATATTACAGATTGCATGGCTTTAAGTTTGATTCTAAATAGCTCAACAGCGAATGGAAGTTTGTCCTGAAGGTTTTTTAACAAAGAAAAACAAAATATGAAGTGCCGATGAAGGAAAGGAAAAAAATGAGACTTATTTGTCAAAACTTTTCTACAGCGTCTTAAATGACGACAAAACCTATAATAAAAATAGACTTCACAATGTATAGGAAACGATAACAACTCAATTCTTGAACAGTAGGAAAAGGGCACTGTGTGTAACTTCTTTCCCCTCTTTGTAGACAACTTACATAGAAAAAGGACAAAGACAAATTGTAGAACTTGGGTGGCTTGCCTGGAGCAAAGTACAATTACTTTAGACCTTTAATAAATTGGGCAGTCGGCATTTATTTTATTTCGACTCTTAAAGGAAGAGAAGAAAAGTTTCTGCCAAGATAAAATTGTCCTCTCATTGTCCAATTCGCTCTTCAGTGACGCTCTCATTCCAGAATTATTCAATGCCGATTCTTTGAAACAGCATTGCCACAAAATTTCTCTCAAAGTAACCTTTTCTCTTTAATTGGCAACTTTTCACTATTGACAAATGTGAATACAAATGTCTTCCTTTGCGTTAATAATAAGTATGATATATTAAGCTTGTTTTGAGAAAGGCAAGCATTCATAACTATTTATAGATTTCATAATTTGGGATTATGTAAATATACACAGAGTGATCACAGAACTGTCTACTAATTGAAAAATTGGTAATTAAGGGAGAAAACACTTAAAAAACGTTATTAAAATTTGGCTATTTCAATGGTTGTTTAAAATACTACAAAGACGATAGTAAATTTCAATGTGAGCATTCTTCGTATATTGAGAAATACCGAACTGGACTCAAGTATGGCCCAACATTTCAGCTCTCACGTTAAACACAGAATCTGATTCTAACTTTGAGTAAATCTATGTCTTCAATTGCCGTTGCAAATTCTTTTTTTTTTCTTGTACCCCTAAAGTTATGTCGAACAATGATGAGAAATATTAATTCATGTAGCAAAAGAACACTTTGAGCCTTTGACTCTATTTTGATAACAATCTAATTTAAAATACTATTTCTGAATTAAATGCTTTCGCTGTTGGGTAAAATAAAATTAAAGAATACAAATATTGCATTGTAAACGTTTCATTGTATTGCATTCATCAACCCTTTTGTAGGTGTTTTTCTGTCAGAGAATAATTTTGTGACCTCTTTGTACACCTCTTATTTCAAAATCGAAAATTATTTTGCGAGATAATCTTCTGAGGTACTTCAGGAATCATATACTTAAGAAATCTTTCAATTTTTGAAAAAAATAAATAATCAGGACGATAAGAAAAGCATTTATGAAAATGTATTAGATATCTGGACAAAATTTAAAAATAAATAAATAAAATTCAGTTGTTTTCTGATACTTTAAATTATATTTATGAATCTTCTTCGAATTTTGTGGCAATTACTTCAATAAGTATTTATTTTAATTTAAAAATTCGTCCAAAGATCATATTGTATAATTCTTTTGTTAATTTCAGTATATCTATTTCAGTTTTTAAACGGCTTTTCTCGGGTAATTTTACCCTTACAACTCTGCTATAAATTTATTGGATCAATATATCTAACAATTGTATTTGCTGTTAGTTGATACATAGTGTGTCTTACCAACACAATTAAAAATATTTTTTCTCTGAAAAGTCGCCAAATATTACAAATCAATGAAGCAACGGATTTAAAAAAGAAAAAAAGATCACATCTGTAGATTACAGGTATGGTATATTTGGCGAGTTTCCTCTTCAGTACCTTTCTTAACATCTAGAGCTTTAGGAGAGATTTTTCAATAAAAGACACCATACTGCGTGAATAATTCACATGTCACCTCAGAAACTGCGTGATGCAAGTTATTAACCTGTTGCACGAGAGGTGTAAGCTCGGTAACAATTGTATCACTATTGAAGAAAACGTGCAAAGATTTTGAACTCTCCAGATCACGGGAGGTGTTGTAAACATAGCTAGAAATAATCTGCCGAATACTTTGTAATGAAGGAAGTAAAATAGAGTAGTTATTTTGTTAACAATTAAAGCTCGAAATTGAGAAAGACGGCGTCAGTCTAAGCGCTTGATCCGGATATGGGCGTAGTGCTTTAAAAAATGCGCGAGGGATAGCTCAAATTAATAATAAAAATTTGAATCTGATAAATAGAATGTTTTCGTTCTATGTCTTACTTACAAATCAGCTGTAATAATTGTAAGTTTATTCTATTGCTTGTTTTAACATTATGTCTGCCGGCATCCTGGCATAGGGGTTAGGTGTATTCCTTGTGATCTATTCGTCCTGGGTTCGAGTCTTGGTTCGGGCATGGTTGTTATTCTGTATTCTATCTGTGAGTAGCGTGAATGTGACTCCCTGTAAAGGATTATGGAAGCAAATGTGAAACCTGAAGTAGCTAAATCGTGCTCTTGGCCCCAGTTGACGCTACTGAAAAAACAAGGGACGCTAATTTAGGCTTAAATAGGTAATAGCTTTCTGTCACCGGGCTTCTAAAGTGCCATAAGTAACAACAACAAAGCCATGCCTGCTTTAAATAAGTCAAGAGCGAATAATTTTTGAGTTTGAGTTTCATAAATTCTTTATTGGTCCTGCAATAATAAATAATTGAACAACCTAGCTTTATGCCGTAATCATAAGCTGAATATCAGCAGGTATTGCGTTTCATTGCATATTGCTTTAAGTTACATAGTAAAAACCATTTTTTTCTTGTTCGAAAGTACTTATTGAATTTCAAAATTAAATTGGCACTAAGATTTTCACTATAGACACTAATGATTTTTATCAGTAATTTTATTATTCTTTAGAATTTTGTTTTCAATTTGAAGTTAATTAATCATTGTTAATATGATTCTCAGAGATTAAATTAAAAATTGGAGCTCAAATGGGCCTCCTCTAACTTATTTGAACTCCGTTCTCGCTTTCCTGTCGAATCTGAAGTAATTTTTTTTTCATTTTCGTACATGTTAAACTGATTTAACTAAATGATTATGCATTACATAAGATTTTTAATGCAAACTAGCTTTTGTAGACAAGAAAATAATCTGAACAAATGACTAATGGAGGAAGTAATAATGAACTCTTAATGATCATCGAATCTCATCCTTGAAGGAATAACTTTGTGTAAAGTAATTTCGATTTTAAAAATTCCGTAAAATGATATCAAAAAGAAGGACAGAGGATTAAATTTCCCTCACTCACAAGTCTTAAGTGAACGAATCTTATTTATGTTACATAGCGCTCATAGTAATTGTTTGATATTACATAATGTAACGTAACATATACATTTGATTCGAAATGAGGAAAATAAGAATTGATAAGAATTAAATCGGGCATTTTTCGACAGGAATGATCTATAAGCCGCAGCGATCAAATATAAGGAGATGGATTAAAGTATAAGGCTCATTAAAAGAATTAATGAGATGGTTTATGCATTTATGGTGATAAATTATACATTTGTTCACAAACGAGATTTATTACATTTGTTAGTATGTTATGTTACGTTATATATGTGCATTATTAGACACATATTATAACATTCACTTATTATAACAGATTTTGTAAATTTGTTAGGCCAATGAAGTTCTGAACTAAAGTAACTAATGAAAAATTATTAATTAAATTCATGAAAAATATCCTAAATATTTTGAAACTATAATTTCTGAGAGATACTTAAAATACTCTGATACGTACACTGAGAATAGATTTATAAATTTACAAACTTTTATTTAAATTTTTAATAAAAGGCACAGATTTCTATATTTAAATCAAAAATGAAAATTACTTTTAAATTTAAATTAATTTTTTTCACAAATATTATTTCTATATGTTGAATTAGTTTACCTATATTCTGATATAAATCTACATTTTAAAAAGTTTTAGTAAACTGCAGAAATTATAGCATTTTTGGAACAATGAAATGGAATTGCGGGTCAGTTTTATATGAAAATCAATGCATTTATTATTAATTAGATTAATAACCAACTTAAGTGATGAAACGTTTTCATTGGTAACATACAAATTTCAGATTTTCTTACTCTCATTATTCAGATATAAATGTACTTATTAAGATATAAATGTACGTTTTATGAAGCTGTAGTGAATTTCAGAAATTATAATATTTTTCGAACAATAAAAGAGAATTGAGTACCAGTTTCATTTAAAAATCATTACATTAGTTATCAATCAGAGTAATAATTAATATAAGTGATAATAGATTTTCTTTGTATACAACTTTCAGACTTTTCTTAAACTCTAGTGAAAAATCAATTCTTTCCGATATAAAATAACATTAAAATTCCTTTAGTGAATATCAGAAATTATAATATCTTCAGAACAATGAAGCGAAATTATACTCTAGTTTTATATGAAGCATTAATTATTAATTAGATTAATAATCAATATAGGTGATGAAAATACTTCCTTCATGACAAATTTAAGAGTTTCTTACTCTGTATTTAAAAATCAATTCATCCGATATAAATCTATATTATAAAAAGATTTAGTGAATTTCAGAAATTATAATACTTACAGAACAATGAAATGGAATTGCGTGGCAGTTTTATATGAAAATCAATACATTATTTATCAATCAGATTAATAATCAACATAAGTTGTCAAATATTTTCTTTGTTAATATCGAAATTTCAGATTTTCTTATAAATTTCTTTCTTCGTGAAAAATCATTTCATTCTTATATGAATCTACATTTTAAAAATTCCTTTAAAGATTGCAGAAATTTGCAAAAAAATTGCAATTGAGCAATAAATTAGAAATGTGTGGCAGTTTTATATGAAAATCGAAACATTAACTATCAATTAGATTAATAATCAGTATAACGGACCAAAAAAAAAATTCTTTGATAGCAAATTTCAGATTTTCTTGGATCCAGTGAAAATCTGTCTATGAATATTCATTATGATGGCTTATTCGATTTATCGAATTACCTGTTGCTATCTGTATCTCTCATAGATTTTTCGAAACTCTGAAATTATTTTTTATTAATGATCAATATGTAATGACGTTTTTTTCGATAAGATAAGGTATTCATGTTGAGAAATATGAATTAAACGACTTCTCATTCCTTATTTAGAATAGGTATTCCTTTAATCACACATATGAATGTTTAGTGTTCTGTCCATTACACTAATTAACATCTTCTGTGGAGGATGCATGTTCTTGTATATCTTTCTAAAATACCCTTATTTGTCTTCCTGGCATTTGCTGCCGAAACAAATTGACCAAAAACCAGAGATACTATCTCTAGTAAAAAGTGCTATTTGCCGTCAATAATTAGTCCAAAACGACATACGATTGGTGCCGAAATTCACATATCGTTGTAACCCTAAAAGAAGAGAAGTGCAACCAAAGAGTAAGACAAGGTGAGTGGCACTTTATTACAAGATCCTTTCATTACTCAGGGCACAACATGTAATCTGTCATTATCAATCAAGGCATCTGGCAACACGTGAAACACCAAACGACATTTGCGCTGCTCCGCTCGCATGAGAACACTAGGCGATCGCCATCATAGTCGCCAATTCCCGAAACGGAGAATTTTATTTTATTATTTCAGGCTGCGTATTTATTTTATTATTATTATTTTTTGCATCCGCTCTCTGTTTCTGTGTCTCCTTTTTTATGAAGCCAAGTATTCTAGTATTCGCCTTGTTGTTCAGCCCATTTCATTTCATGCGTTTTTAGCGGACAAACTATAGAAAAGGGAACCAGATTCATAAAGGCGAACCATCTTTTTTTTTCTCCCGCGCGCATGAAGTCTTTGTTCCCCTGTTGTTGTTTTGAAGTTGCACTGAAACGTTCGACGTGTGTGATTTTTTTCGAGCTTCTTTATATTTTTCATGTTTTATTTCGCTTCTTTTTTTTAAATTTATTTACTTCTTGTGAGTGAATCCAGGCATTAGTGTTCAGAATCTGAGGAGGTTCAAAGTTCCTTGGTGCATCCTCTTTCCTTTCTAACCTCTATTCTACTTCCATTCTTTAAGAAGAAAGAAAAAAAATATTTTTAAGTCATTGTACCAGTATTTATTCACTTATATAAATGCAGAAAACGGGTTGACAGAAAGCTGGGAAAATAATTAAGCTATTAAAAGTTACAGAGCATTTTAGTATTTTCAGAAATGTGGATTAAGGATTCATTAAATTATGGAAATTAATATACATAATACAAATTAAAATCCAAAGTTGATTGTTGTAAAATTTACAATTTGTGAAAATAATTTCATTTCTAAACCATTCATTAGAGTCAAATTTAATGATTTCAAGTATTCAAATATTATTCAAGACATCGTTTTTTGAACTTAGGTTTGTCTATATAACTATTATTAACAATCTAAAATGGCATTCAATCTAACAAATAGCAATTGCAAATGAAAAAGTAGCAGTAACGCCAGCAATTATTGGCATGTTGCTTCATGGAGAGACCACCACACTGTGAAAAATTACTGTACTAACTTGTCTCTGTACTGAAAAACTTCTAAAATCTTGTGAAATTATTTAATTTTTTTTCGATATTACTATAGAATCATACAAAAACTTGTGTTTTTATAACTTAATGAAATTTAGAACATCAATCTCAACAAGAAATGGAGGTCGCGGTGGCCTGGTGGTAAGGTCTCGGCTTCGGAATCGGAGGGCGGCATGCTCAAAGCCCGATTCTACCGAAGAACCGCTCTGTAAGCTGGTCTAGTGTGCGTTAAATCAGTCGGGACCAAACAACTTCCCGCTGGTGTGGTGTGAAAGTTTGGAGAGGGGTGTCAGCTCAGGTAACGTTCTCTTCATCTGACAGAGGTTCAAAATTACGAGGGCAGTCTCAAATAGCCCTAGTATTGCTTCAAAACGGGACATTAATATATCTACATTATACTATTATTCTACAGGAACTTGCTGTTGTGATATGGTAGTACAATGTATAAAAGGGATAGTTGGAATTTAGTTCTATAAAACAAAATTCAAACCATTAAATGTTGCATATTGTTTCAAATAAACTAATGAAAACGTCACAAAGAAAATAATAGTGGGATGAAAGTGGAAAACCACTAACCTCTTAAAGAATTATTCAAAGCACCGACAACAGTAAGTTTGTTATTCCATTTATAGAACAAAGAAAGGGAACTTTATTGACCTTTCCGAATCCTCTTAGGGTCAAGAACCACCGCAGAGACTTCACAGAAAAATATCCAATCGAACATGGCGGCATGAAATTCAAAAAAGCGGTCTACAAAGGCAGTGCTTCAATGTTGCTCGAGACTCTTGCAAAAGCCACGTGCTAGCACACGATTGGCGAATAAAAAAAAGAGCAACCCAATAACATTAAATGAATAATTTTTTGTCATAGCTGTTCAGAACTCCTCACGGGTTCTTTATGACTAATATTTAAAAGGTATAATCTAATTCAAATTAAACATAATTTCGTAACTCGTGACGTTCGTGACCCGTTCGTTGGCAAGAAGTCGCCTTTTGAAGGTGGCGTTTTTTTCTCCCCGGTCTTTTGAGAAAAGTTTCTATAATTTTTCTTTTTTTTTAGATCGCCACCGACGAACAATGCCTCATTATTCCGGCTCTGGCGTGTAACGATGCTAAATGAGACCAGATTACGATTCCGTCTAAGTCGATGAAGACGTTTAGTATGCGTTTTAAAACCACAGATTAATCTATTTACGGTACAGTTAAAAATTACTCGGACGTTCAAATTGCGCAAGCTTCTTTATTTCTTTTCTTTTTGAATGAAAATGGGGTTGAGAAAGGAGAAGTCAGTGAATCAAGGGACGAATGTTTTAAAACCAGTTAAGGAAGAAAAGCCTTTCATATCTAATAAATAGATGCTGCATTTGAGGAAAAGAAGGCTTTGTTCAGAAGTATATAAAATAATTTATAAAATTACTCTATTATGCGACTGAAAAGGGCTTATATTGTGCATGTTTTCCTCATCCCGTTATAAAATCATTGATGAATTAGTATATGATTTGTAATTACTCAGTTAAATTTCTAGGTATGAAATATATTTAATTAAAAATGTGTGCTAACTTTTTGAGATATCTAAGTTGAAAAAATTATTTAAACTCATATTTTGCTAATATTATTCCTTTTGATCTAGAATAAGGATTATTTTTAATTAAAAAAAAGATTAATTCATAATGAAGAATAATCTTTTAGCAAATCCATTTTCGGCTGTTGTATAGTCCTTTCGTCTAACTTTGGTTTGGAATACATTTTTGATTTAAAAAGTTTGGTTGCAGACATTTCTGTTCAGTTTGAAAACTTTTTTGTAAAATACTTAGAGGTAATTAATTCATTAAAAAAATAAAAATATACTTTAAAAAAAATATTCATGTTAAGAAAATAAGTAACAAAAATTGCTAGATATCATTCATTTGTAGGTGTAGACGACAAAATGTAAATTATTATTAACTAATTTCCATCACACAGGATAAACGCAACTATCTATGTCATCGTCCATATAACATTACCATAGTGCATTTAAGACCGAGTTTCAGTCAGTTATATTAACGTTCCGTTTTAAAACAACACTAGGCTATTTGGGGACGAGCCTCATAACTTTGAACAGTGGTCAGATGACTCTTGGAGATCAAGTTTCAGATTACAAAAAAGAAGATTCGTCATATATATATATGGATTTTATGCATGTGCAAGCCGTCAAGTAACCCGGTGAGGAAATTTTATTAAAGAGTAGTAGGCCCAAGTGTTATTCTTCTAATGTAATACCAGCTCAGAACTATGGGGTCCATTTCTGTCCCAAAGTAACTTTCATGAAATTTCGAAAATGGAAGTTAATCCAAATAAAGCTTGGTTCCAATAACCAGTGAGGCTGCAAACATAATAGACAGTTAGATTGCCCTGCCTGCCAATATTATCCAGTTTATCGACAATATTGTCGGTAATCTGGACAGGCATGAAAGCACCCCGGAAAACCGCAAGAGAGAGAGACAAGGGGTGAAAATGTTCTTGTCTACAGACTCACGGGATCAAACTCACTCGCTGGAACATGACTTAAGCCAAACTAATCTAGGTCCAGGTTGTCTTTTGAACTTTTTTATAGTCTCCAAAAGAAGAAGCAGTACTTTCTAAACATAAATTGGACTGATAGTTTTGTACATTAATGCGCTTCTAAATCTTCTTCAGTTTATTTATTTTCTTTATTTATTTCTCTTTCTTTCTCCACTACTTAAATAAAATCTTCAAATTCTAACGAATTTCATAAAATACCATTTTGAACAAATTACAAATCGAGGATCCGCACCGATTGACACAATGAAAACTAAAGAAACCAAATAGGCTGTCACTTAATAATCCAATGTAGAGGGAAAAAGTGGTTATGTGTCAAATACAAAACAATGAAACAGTCAATCATAAATCCAACAATCCGTCTTAAATGTCTTGAGCATTTTAATTACTACTATATACTTGAATAACTAGATAAATATAATTTCTGGATTGAAGATGTATGTCATTTTGGCGATAACATTTATCGAACAATCCATGCCATTTAAAAGGTATTGTCCAAGCTAATTATTCAAACAACCTGTCCAAGTTCATTGTAATTTGTAGTTTATTGATGTCGTCATTTCACTTCAAGGTTAACTCCTTTAAACTTCATTTTTTTCCCCTTTGATGTTGTTTTTTCTTAATCAAGAAAAACTACAAAGCTTTTTAAATGGCTAATAAGCTGCAGTCTTAAGAACATACTTTCATCGACTATTGAATACAATGTATGTTTTTTGCTCTTCAAGTTTTGCTATTCATCAACTTCTAAACTTTAAACTAATGAAATAGTGCAAGAATATTGTTTGTACGACCCACCTGGAATTGGCCCCGATTACAATCATTTCCTGCTTCCTTTTTCTCAAGATCAGATTGGACTTTCTAGAGGCCTTTAGGCAATGTAAATCTTGAGATTCCTTTCTCCATCCTAAATTTTAAAACTAAATTTTTTAAACGATTTTAATTCAATATTTATATAAGTAGTTTGAACAAAAAATTTTGAGAAACCTTAGTAAGAAAATGCTTAATAGCAGATGACTTTAATTGATTTTAGTATATCGCGCATTAAAAATATTTATAGGAAAAATTCAAACGAATATGAAAAAGAAAAAAAAATCTTAACACTCTCTATATAATATTTACAGATAAAGCCAAATTTTACTTTAAAATTATTAAGCACAATATTTTTTTTAGAATAAAATAACTTAATGCAAAACTTTCAAACGCAATTAAATAGGAATATAAACAGATAATGTTTTAAAATTTATTTACTTAATATTGTTTTTTAATTTGAATAAATTCAATTTCACGGTTTTATAATTAAATGGAAGTAAAAAGCTAAACATTTTTAAATTGTAATAAAATACAACAATAAAGGGCTTAGAGTTTTTTTATTGTTATTAAGTCTTTAATTAAATACTTACCTTGTCAGTTTAACAGTTTGACATTCTTCCCCTTTAGTATGTTTTTATTGATTCAAATAATCTTCAAATCCACAAATACCTTGCAATCAGTTATAAAGAGCCCTAACCATCTGTTGCACCACTTACTTCAAACCCCACTAAACTAAAATATTAAAATATTCTTTTTATTTTTATTTTTAAAGCCGTAGATATTATTATCCTGCGTTATGTATTATTTTCTTCTTTTTATGGGGTATTTCCATTACAAAGTTCAATCTTCTATTGCAAACCCTACACTCGCAAGTAAGTAGTGTTCGTTATGGAAACGATGCCATTCAGTTGTAGATGGAATCTGAAATTCAAGACACCTCACCACTTGACACGAGAGAAAAAAAAGAGACGACCTATTCACTGGTGAACGGGAGTACCCAGCTTATTGATCGCAATATACTGCACTACGCCAATAGAAGGGCCTGTGGGAAATACAACCCAACCTGAACATTGTGTAGTTGGCCCGACGAGCAAATTAGCCCTTGACACCGCACCCCTGCAGGTCATGGGTAACTAAAAACCACCACGAGGGTAAATACAGGCCCGGCTTTCAGTTCTCTTTCATAGTAGCGGCATAGTGGAATGAACTGAGAAATCGGAACTTCTTTATAAGAAAAGAAAGAGTAAGTAGAAGGATACGATGGGTTCGACTGAAAGGTAAAAAATTCAAATTCGAAGTAGGCGTAATACAAATTAAAAGAATAGTTTTCTCTATATACATTGATTTATATATCTTGTTTAAATTTCTAATCGTTTATAGAATACTTTTTATTCATCCTCTCAAGTTCGATACATTTTTAAAAAACTTGTAGTGGGCAATACTTGATGTTCATACCATTTTTATTTTTCAAATTTAAAATCATTAATTTAATTTAATTTAATTTTAATACTTTAAATAGAGTAGTTTGTAAGGAAAATTGAAACCAACAGGCAGTAGTGGGCAATACTTGATGTTCATACCGTTTTTATCTTTCAAATTTAAAATCATTAATTTAATTTAATTAAATTTTAATACTTTAAATAGAGTAGTTTGTAATGAAAATTGAAACCAACTGGCAGTAGTCCAAAAGGTAATCGAGGATT
This sequence comes from Argiope trifasciata, assembly GCA_026543055.1. Classification (NCBI taxonomy): domain Eukaryota; kingdom Metazoa; phylum Arthropoda; class Arachnida; order Araneae; family Araneidae; genus Argiope; species Argiope trifasciata. The sequence goes on along the minus strand of JAPMOQ010068116.1, from coordinate 51,055 downwards.
TCCATATTTTTCTTGTGAAGGTGAAGAATGCGAGTTCAATTCATGTGAAAATCAAAATTTTTTTGATATTTAATAATTTTTTTGACAATTATTTAATAAGAAGTATTTAAAATGATTTATTTCTTTGATGCCAAATGTATTAATTGACTTATTATTTTTTAATATTACTTGTTCTTAATTACGTTGAGAAAATACTTTTAATTTACAGATTTGTTGTAACTGTATTTTGAGTAACCATATTAGTTTTAATTCGTTGGTTTGTAATTTTATATAAATGAAACCACAGAATATTGAAAAGTAACTTTAAACTTGAATTGTATAGCATAATACATATCTTTTTATAAATAATGCATAGTTCAGAAATATGTCATTATGCGTATGTATGTGTCGGTGCATTTAGAAGAATATTGCTTATTTTTTTTATTATTTCATTCACACTTATTTATTGTTTGATGAGAGGTATTTATTTGATATGTGAAGCAGTCAAATATCTTAATTATGAATCCTCTGACGCATTTAAACCATCGGTCACTATGTATGATTTTAAAAAATCGGAAAATTAAACCACAGCATGTATGAACTGGCTTAATCAATGAGATTATGTACGAATTTATGTAATTCAATGCTTATAAGGCCATGGTGACTTCGTGGTCAGATCCCTGTTCCACAAGCTCAGTACGCTCAGGGCTTGGTACGATTTTAATGCTTTGTCAAACAACGAGTGCCTTCTCATTTCAAATTTAACCATTGCAGGCATGACTGACTTAAAAGTAAATGGATTACTTATGAATCATAATTCAATTCTTATAATGAGACCATGGCGATTTAATGGTTAGATTACTCATACACACACACTCACACATATATTTCCCCATGAAACCGAATTATTTTATTGGCGATGTCTAGTAAATGATATGAACCAGAGTCTGCTAATCTTCGATATTCATTCTTAAAAACATGTTAATAAATACAATATTTTATAAATTTCTAGATCCAAACTATCATTATTTAATCCGTTATACCAATACCCTTTGCTGAAGAAATAATTCATATTTTTTTGGTATTCGAAGACAAATGATTAGTATTTGATATTTCCTCCTCCAAGTTTTATTCAAAGATGAATTGTTCGTTTTTAATTAAAGAGATTTATGAATGCGGAGTTTTAATTTAACAGCCTGTATTCGAGTCAAACATTTCCATCACTTTAATTAAAATATTTCTGCTGTACCAAATTAGAAGTCAGGTGAACATGAAAAGAAATCGGGATGCTTTGTCTGGTTGGCCGAGTTCATTGATTAATCAGTCACGGTGACCAATTCTTTCTGATTAATTTTCCATTTAAAGATTCATTATTCATGCATTCATGTTTATTCAATGTAATTAAAAATACACAAACTTCATTTTTGTTAAGATTGTAGAATAATACAAGCAATGCATCATTGGCATTCGTGCTATGATCGATGATGCATTGCTGGTATTGTGGTGCTCAGTCACAAACTCGAGCTGTAACATCACTTTGTAAATTCATTATATAAATATCTTTCTCCTTTTAAAGTAATTTAAAAAGATATTCTATGTAGCTGACATATAATTGTATACTATAATTTTAAATTAATATATTGCTTTTCACCTGAAATAATCCATTTTTTCCTCTTTCTTTTCCTTTCTAAAACTGCACAAATTATTTCATTTGTATAAACAAACAAGCAGTAATTATTTCATATTTAACAATTTAAGAAGGTTAATTATCATAAATTATGAATAATTATCCGTCATTGAATTATCAATAACAATTATCAATAACTTAATTTTAATTAAACTTTTTTTTCATTTGTTGTTTTACTAAAATTGTTGAATACCGTTGTAGTATGATCTTTACGAATGCTTTGCTATTCAAATATCTTGTTCTAAGAGTATTTATATTACTTGAAAGAAAGAAAAATTAAAGCTAAGGATATTTAAAGTTTAAAAATTAAAGCTAAAATCAATAAATAGGGGTTTTGTTATATTTCTTCAATAATTCGAATTCAGTCTTTGAATTTCATGGATACCAATACGCTGAAAGTACATTAAATTATTTGATTCGGGTTTTTTTTTTTTTTTTTTCCATTTTCGTACTGTTGACATTTTAAATATTCAAGCATTTTCGAACTATGTGTCTTTATATTAAGAATATTTACAGCACATTATCAAGAAAGAATTGAATTATTTCTTCTACATTTCGAAATAGAACATTAACAATTAGAATATCTTCTTTATTTTAAATAGGCTTTATAAGCCTATTTAAATTGAACCAGAAAGTCCTAATGATTTCAACCATATAAGAGCAACACAAAAACATAAAGAATATTCATAACCTTTTTCTGCCTTTAAAAATGTTTCATATTCTTTTCAACCAAGCTTTTGAATTTGATTAAGCAAGATATAACAGCTGAAATATGTTTAAATAAAAACTAAAAATACAGGAATATAGTGAGTCACTTCCGTTTTATGCAGTCCATTTTTCTTATCTAATGTGTGGGCTTAAAGTAATACGTGAATACCGGCATTCGGCATGAAATAAAAGATGGTAATCACTATGGAACAAATTCAGATGGAAATGCAGGATTTAAACCTCAGTTGCTCTTCGAATGCCCTTTGTCCTCCAGTTGCATCAACAGTTGTTAAAGTTTACAGAAGCAGAATGCTACGGTTTTTGCAATTCCGTCACACATAGGCGCTGATGCATCGACTGCACGCCTGGTGTATTTCCTTTCTGGAAATGGACAGACACAAACATTATTTTTTGTCGTGATATATTGATTGTTCTTAACATTTGACACGTGGGAAAGCTTGCAATGTTTTGACGTTATGGGTAGATTTGTGGACTAAACAAAACCGAAGAGGATGGCAAGTTCTTCGAAAAGATACCATAGGCACTGATGGATATCAAACATTTTAGTTCGAATTCTTTTAAATGTCTAAGTTATGTGACTGGAAGTAAATTTATGTGTTGTAAAATAAGTTTTAGTCTTCTCTGCCAATTAGATTCGGCTATTTTTTTGCGATAATTTTATTTTCCTTTTATAATTTTTTTTTGAATTCATCGTCTTTTTCTTTTTGAATCTAATTTGATAGATAAAAGAAAAATAACTTCTTTGAAATATGTGCCTCAGATAATGAATTTGTAGTGTGTAGCTCATTATCTGAGCTACTTACTACAAACTTCGAATTGAATAATTCTTTTCAAGAATTTATTTAATTCGAAGAGAATATATTTCAATACTTTTATTGACATTATTTTGTGTTTTTCAATATATGCCCATTTGTTTTTTTTTTAATTTAATCATTTATAATTTTAATTATTTTTAAATTTCTTAATATTTTCATAAATTAAAATTCAAAAATTTAGACATTTTTCTGGATAGGAAATTGATACAGCTTAGAAATTAAAACCGAACTAACATCTTCAATTTTAATAAAGTTCTAATTGAACAGTGCATATTTGTGGATTCACCGAGCCATTTTGCATCGACAATTTGGAAATCCATGCACTGAAAACATTTATTTAAGGCAAAAATGTTTTTTTTAATGTTTTATTCTTGTTTTAGTTACAAAAATTTAAAATTAATTTATAAATATTTTCTACTTTATATTCAAAAATTGCTATTGATTTGCAGAACTGCTATTTTGTAACGCATTCAAATATGCTATGTGCTCTTATAGCACTATTCAGTTGAAAAAGGTTGTTTGCTCTTAAAACACTGTTCAGAAATGCTATTTGCTCTCAAAACGCAATTCAGTTTAATTATGGCCTTTGCTCTCAAAGCACTATTCTGTTCAAATATACTATTTGCACTCAAGGCAACTAAATATTTAATTAAAATTCTTACATATTTTCACTAAAACAGCTGGATAAAAAATGCTGAAGGAAGATTGCATACCAACGTTTCCCATGAAATGAATCACATAAATAAAAGGCATTATTAATATATTCCAAAATTTAACGTTTTATGAACTGATATGGGAGTTATAAAGATCATTATAAAGTATAAGTTTTAGGAAAGAAAAAAAATTAAATACAGCAATATTTTTGAAAAATCAAACTTCCATAATCAAAATCCAGCTTTTAGTACTGCCTTTCCAAAAAACACTGTATAAATCTTTGTTCAATACTCATCGTGTGAAACTACCTTTATGCAAACAGCAACCTGCTGCGGCCAATTTGTTGGACAATTTTAATATTTATTTATGCAATCTCCTTCGTTCGCGTGCGACGTCACTTTGAGTGTGAGGTATATGGGGGAAAAAACATGCCGTAGCCCAGCAGATGGGGGAACTATCATCAATCTGATGTTTCCCCTGCTGCCGGATTAGATGCTACTTTCGCAAGATGAACAGCAGTGAGTAAGAGCCGTTTCCGATAACGATTCATTAGCATCGGAAATCGATGAACATATTATGAACACGATCTCTTGCGTTTCGTCTTAATTTTATTCTTTTCCTGCGTGGCAGCGGCAACTGAGACGGGGAAACTTGGATATCGGAAGAAAAATGCAAATGGCTGAAGATTGGAAGTGCTAGGAGAGATAAGGGGAAAATGTTCTTGCTCGGAGAACATGTTTAATTTTTTTTCTCTTGATAAATGATTTATTTAAATTAAATATAAACGATTCTGTACATGGCGGACCCGAAATCTTATAAATCTTTTGAATTTATTTTACTACCTCATTGATAAAAATATTTCTTCATGATAGTATGGATATTCTGAGAAATTTCTGAAGTCCAACTTTTGAATTTATGAAATACAGTTATGTGTACATCACAAGAAGGCTATCATGCTTTGTTTTTGCACGTTAATACATATTACATGGATTAATCTTGTAATATCTTCTTCAGATGCCCTTTCCCACTCTGTCTAGTGTATTAAGAGCCTCATTAAAATTTATCAGAAATGCATCTCTGATGTTTTCGTCCAGGGTAAATGTTTTTGGAATAACAAAATCATTGCTGGCAGGATTATAAGCAATTAAGATGTCTTCCAGTTTATTTATTTTATATTTTTTAAATGCCTCTTTCCTTTTAAATTACTCCTTCGCTTCATATTTGAATGTTAAATTTTCTAGAAAAATTATTGTTAATTTCCAATAAATAAAAATGTTATGATAAAACATATGAATATAAATTAATAAAACTGCAGTACTTTTTTATACACAAGTACATTATTATAATAATTATATTATCAAAAGCATTTTTTCTTCTTTTTCTAATTTACGTTGAAATTATTTTAAATGATTGAAACGTCAGAAAATAATGAAAAAAAATTTAATATAGAAATTAACTTTTTGCTTAATATCTTGAGGAAATGGTAGCGAGAATTTAAATTTTAAATAAAGTTGTTTTTAAAAAATCATTACAAAAAATATAATATATTCAGAAATTATTTTTAGTTTTTATTCATTTTTTATTGTCCTTGTTTGATAGCCGTAGTGCTGAAAAAGTAATTTTGATTTAAATCAACAAGCAAACGAAATATGATAGATTGCTGTAAACCATTCGGTCAAGATTTCAATAATCAATCACTAGCAAATTATTATAATTTTGTTTATGTTGGCACTTGCTTTAACATAATGACCTATAAAAGAAGAATCAGAGTGAGTTAAAAACATCAGAAGTAATTTCACTCCCATAGTCTTTTATAATAGCCATATTTCTGGAATAGTTAAAAAGTGATTAGAAAAATTACAAATGAGCGATTTGGTTTATTTAAATTGTCATTCCTTATTTCATTGCTATTGTTCTCTCTTTAATAATCAGTATTGATCAGCTTTTTTCAACTTACCATTAAATATTTAGGAAGCTTGACACTTTTAAGGGCCAATATTTTTGCCGGTTATGCTATATTAAAATATTTTTGGCTTTGAAATTATTTTCAGGGAAATATGCGTCAAGCTTGTTAAATTTGATTGTTGATTTTGGTTAATTAACAACACATTTCATTTTGAGGAATATAATCCATCTCAATTTTGTTTCATCGAAAAGTTTGCTGGAAAACTGGAATAAAAAAAAAGAAAGAAATGACTGTCTACATATTTCAATGAAAAAAAAGGAAGAATTTTATGGTGATATATCTAACAAGGACCTTTGAATATGTTACAAATGAGCTAGCTTTAAATATTTTAATGGATTTCTTTTTGAAGGAAGAATTTCCTAAGTCTTCCAAACATACAATGTAATTTTCCGCTTCTACCTTTGTAAATTATATTTTTTTTATTTAAAACATACGTTTTACGATAAAATTTTGTGATCTCTTATAAAACAACACATTCCATGCTATCATACATCATAACATTACTTCATGAAATTCCTATCAGAAATGAAGCTTTTACATGTTTTTATTTTTTCTATCCCCCATCTAATATCATCCCTACCCACCAAAGGCACTTAAAACTTTATCTTTTTATTAAAATCATGGGCCCGCATCCTAAATTTTGCTATTGTTTGTCGTACCATCTTTATTTACTTATTAAAAATACACAGATACAGGAGCAACATATCCTCCCCTCCTCCATTAAAATTTCGACTTTCTACACCATTCATGGATCCTCATTTTAAAATGCTGCTTTTATTTCAGTCGTAAAGTAACCCTTAAACATTTCTATCAAACTAAATCATTTTTTTTATTCTAAATCTTTCTCCTTTTTTTTGTATATGTATATACATACTTATTCTTTGCTTGGCAGGTCATTTGTTGAAGGGAGGAAGGGAATTTAAACTTCAATGACTCGAAAATAAAACGGTGACAAATTGACCCTGAAATTTAGCGCGGGGAACGAAATTATCAGCTCTTTTATAACACTTCATAGGAAATCATAGGCGACTGCCTCCAATTTGAAAGGGGAAAGACAAAGAATTGTAGCTGCTCTTTCCGAACTTGGCCAGGAACTTTAGTCATCTTCCTGATATCTCTCCCAGGAGGGATGCCATTCTTCTCTATCCCCTCCTTGTACCCGAAAGCACTGAATCCATCGGGCACGGGCACTTGAATCATCGATCGAAAGTGGAGAGAATCGATCGTCTGAAGACTTCCTCCTACACCCCTTTTATCCTCTCAGAGAACAAATTTACCAACCCTCCCTACCACTCTTTCTGTCCACTTATTCCCAGAAGGTTGAGATTTTTTTTCTTCTTTTTTTTCTGCCCTTATTTTGTCTGTACTGTCCGGTTTGTACTAAATGTCCTGTACTGTTCGCTTGACCGACTTGATGGGATCTACAAGCAATTTAGTGTGGTTAACACCGAAAGGAAAGAGACGTAACTGCATTCGTTGGCTACGAAATAAAAATAAATAAATGAATAAAAAATCTGGAAAAGGTAATGGTAGAAATAAACATTCTTCTAACAATAATTTTGTTTTTGTGTAAATGAATTGGTCTGCATGTAATGGTATAACAATGACCTGTGACGATTGTTTCGAGTTTAGAATTCTGTATGTAAGCGGTGTTAAATGAAGCCTTTTACTTTGTACCAGAACTTTTTACAGTTCTTTTTTATGTTATCAACAAAAAGATATTTCCGGGCGCTGTTTTAGTAAATAAATCACTGTTCCTTTTTTTTTTTAAATTGCTATAGTTATTGTTTACTTTTGATAAAAGTATAATAATTCATTTTGGAAAGATAATTTTCATAGACATTTGTTTGGAATTATTTATTCATAAATTGTTAGGGAAAATACTCTTACTTTAAGGAATTATTTAAGATTGCATTACTTTAAGGGAAATAAGATTTTTTGAGGATGGGGGTGGAAATTTTATTTTTTTATTCATATAAATTTTTAGTTAAATAATTAAAATTTCTATAATCGATTGAGATTTAAATTTTGTGACGGCATTTAAATTTTGAGATGGATCATCATTTCTTCATTCTTCCTGTTGTAAAATATGAACCGATATTCATGCACAAAAAAAAAAAAATTATGTAAAACTTTACGAATATATTCTTTACTAATAATAAAGATGAATATGTGTGTTGACGCCTTATTACTCAGAATTTTAGACCTAAATCTACCAAACTTGGTATACACGTATTTTGGTGCTAGACATCTTGAACAGATTTTTAAAAGTTTAATCAGCATTGTAATTAATTGAAGAGTCAGCAAAATTTCGGTCTTTCTCTATCAAGAAATATTAAAATTCAAAAATAATTTTTACGTCATTAAAAAATTTTTTTAAGTCAATTTACTGATACCAATTTAGGTTTTAAAAAAAATATATTTAACTTTTAAGCTAAAAATTCAGAAAATATTTATTTATTTATGTTTGTATTTATTTTTGCTAATCTCAGACATTAGATTACATTGCACTTTGAAAAACTTAAATGTTTTCAATTTTTTAATTAAATTTTAAACAAAAGTTAAAAAAGAAGGATTCTATTTAATATCTATGTAATTAAAAAAAAAGAATTTTGAAAAAGGAAGTTACAATACTAGGAATGTCAGAAGATAGATGAACCGAATATTTACATAATATACAATTTTCAAATAATACATTATTACAAATAATTTTATTTATCGCATGATGTCCTAAAATTAATCTTCATAACAGAGGTTTATACGCAGTATGAACACAGCACATCTAAGACGATTAAAATAACACAGCTAATATTTTAATGGAATCATAAACTTGAAGTTATATCTAAACAATTTAATCGAAGTTAAATTCATCTAATATTCCCGGCAAACCAGTGTCACAAAAGGCAACTAGTAGGTATAAACTTAAAAATAAAGTTTCTACACATTTTCCAGTGACAATTAGTTAAAGGTAGACATGCTTCATTCAAAACAAAGACTCGACCACCGAACAAATGGAACGAACTTATATAAACTGTAATAAACAAGGGAAAAGAAAAACTTTGTGCCGTCGGTTTCGGCACTTTTTTTTTTCCTCCAGTGGGGGATGGCTCGCGAGACCCTTCAATTAGGGGTCCACAATGACAGGTGAAAAACTTCAGTCGTTGAGGGGGGCAGAGGGAGTGTATAATAATAGGGCCTCCGAGCGGTGTGTCGTGGGGTGACCCCCTTCTCAGGTACCTGGGGCCCCTTTTGTCAATGGCGAAGCCGACTAATAACTGTTTTACGCTATCTCTGTAAAGTCTCCCGCCGACAGAAGAGCGGGTTCCCACTTTTGGCAGGTTTATCGTCCGGAGGGAGGATTTAAAGCCAGCCGTCCGAATCTTGAGAGTCCATTGACGCGCCACTCAATATTTATTTTAATGTTATAAACTTAATATATAAGATTCGACCATCAGGGTGTTCCATAATTCTTGTTTAATTTTACCTTTATATTAATAAACAATGGAATTTTGAATATTTAAAAGTCTTTTATAGAAATAAAATATATAATTTTATTTCTATTCGATAGTATGAATGATTTATACATTCAATGAATAATTGCGTGTGTTTAGATCAAGATTTAAAAATCTTCGAAGCAGATGGCAGGCTCGAAGACATTGAAGAAGGCTTTTCATTTTAAAGTTCGTTTTATTCTCTTTCTTTCTTGGCATATTTACAAGCAAAATTTTTTGATTGACGTATTTTAAAAGAAAATCTTTTAAATGATGAAATAATGAAAAATTCCCTTTTCTTTATTAATTTATTTAGGGAGTTTTGTAAAAAATTTCACTTGATTTTTAATTACTAAATATAGAAAAAAATTCCATTTTAATTAATTAAAGTTTAGATCCACTTTCCTACCCATCAAAGCATTATATTCAAAGTTTGGTTGTTTTAAATTTAAAGTAATTTTAAGTGATCTCTATATTAATAAAGATGAATTATTTTGTTTGCATGTGTTTTAATATAGAGCGTCAGCCTAAATACACACACACTAAGAGAGAGAGAGGGTGACATACTTACAACATTTTATCGTTTTTATAAATAGAGATAGAGATCACTTAAGATTATTGAGGGATTTCTATATTTTATTATACATTTTGTGTGAATTCTTTCTCAATAAAGAGATAATAATTTGTATATAAGTAAAAATATGTATTAATAATTTATAAAAAATAGGGCCTTAACTAATCATGTTTTCAACGGTTAAATAAAAAAATTGTGTTATTTTTAATCAAGCGTAGTTAATAAAAACGCACATACTAATTTTTATTTTGTATTTTATGTTAATATGCCATAAAGTATTGTCAGTAATGTACCTTTTAAAAAAATAATAATAATAAATAAATTGTACATCAACCAAGGAGGAAAGGCACCTTTTGGCTCTAAACACCAGTGTATAGGTGATCTAATGTAATGTTTATTTCGAAATAAATACATTTTTCTTCTTAATTCACAAGATTGTTGATATTAGATTTTTTTTCAAAAATCTAACCAAATATATAGTACATATTCAAGTCCTGGTTAGTTTAAATTTTTCCAATGCCTTTTTGTACACTAAACTCACTTTTCAAACACGACAACGCAATTCTACAAATAACAGATGGATAATTTTTTTTCTCAAGGCAGTTAAAACTAAACGAAAAAAAGTGAGAGAAGTACACTTGACCATGTAAGTGAGATAGTTTACAGTCCAGTGTAGGTGTAATTTTCTCTACAGGCCATTTCATCGATGCCAGAAAAACAGACAGTGACTTTTTTTCTCGAGACAGATAAATGCAGTGTTTCTCTCATACAAAAAACAAAACAAACTGTTTGAGGTAAAACAGGATCGAAGAATAATAAATAAAACCAACTCGTACCTTTCTTATCCATTTTTGTTCTGTAAATAGATAACGACAAGAACTTCCACTCTAAAGCAAAACATGAAAACTTCTTTTTCCAATGCAACCACGCCCTGTATTTGTTATTATGTGGTGAGAATAGTAAAGAACTGGGTTCGTTAATTCTTACTTTTCTTCACTTAATCACAGAACAATAATTCTTTATTCCGTTACTACGAGTACCAGAAAGCGTCTTCTTGTTTGAAGGATTTTTCTTTGTATTTTATTTTATCATTTCATCTAATTCTCCTTCAAGATTCACAGCAGGTTTTTAAGTACCTATCTTAGGTGTCCTTAAAGTTCTATCAAATAAATTCTATTGATAATAATGCCCTAAAGATGAACAGTCATGTTAGTCGAATTGTAGAAAAACATGGTTTCGCGTTATTTAATGGCACGGTTAGCAGTTTTTGTTTATAATTTCTTTTTATTTCACATTCTTTATGTATGTAAGTGCTACTCTTCTGTTGGTGTAACATATATTCGGATTGTATGGATGGTTGTAACCGTCACCTCATTAAATTATCCGCTTTAAAAGGATATATGGTGACGGTCTTCCATTATATTGAAGAAAAAAAATATGTACGTTAAGTATACATCTACTATGAAGTTGATTGATTACTATTTGAAACTAGCTGGTTCTCGGCGCGTTGCTGCAGTAGAAGAAATAATTTTGGAAATATCGTTAGAAATTTTAAATGGCTTTCTTGTTTAGTTAAGAATGATATTTATTTTCTTGTCAGCAATGAATACTTTAATTGAAATTTATTAATATATAAGGAATAAGTGCAAATAATCTTAATTGCTTTTTAAAATGTTTTATTCAAATGTTTTAGGCTAGATCATATTTCTTATTTTTATCGTCGACAGCTAAAGCAAATAAATTTCTTGGCCGTTCGATTTTTGAACATACAATATACTCCTGACCGTGTGAGAAATATGGATTTTCTAAGTCAATCCGCACACTTGAAATGATTGATTTTGCACCTTGATGATAGAGAATCGGGAACTGCAATAATTTGAAATCGAAAAGCATATCAGTGGGAATAATAGGAAAACATGGAATGAGCACATCTCTATTAGACTCTAGAATAGCTGACTCTACGATGTTCGGGATGTTTCTTAACAGTGGGTCTTGTTCCATTCAAGAACTGGAGTAGATTATTGTTCCACTAAAGAAAAATGAAGCAACGTAATTGTAATGAAATATGTAATTCATATAAATATAACAAAACAGTCAGGTCGCCATATGAATGCATATATGTCATGGTATCATGTGCATACGCAGTGGGCTGCTATTGAACATTTCTGGAAATATGGTCGTTTGGCCAATCTCTGCAACAATTCCATCGCTTGCAATTCAATCGTATAAATAAATACATTCTTCTGAATGCAACGATCTTCGATTTAAGCGAATGAATAACAAATGATCGGATTCAATTTTGGCATACATGTCTACTATGTATTGATGGAATAGTTGACGTCGATGCAGAATATGATTTTTTAAATTAAGAGGTATTATTATTCTATATAATAATTCATCGATGGTGCTTTTTTATTGAGTTGATCATCTGTAAGAATAAAAAAAAATAAAGTCATGAAAGGAGTAAATTATATTTACGAATGATGAAAAGTTAAAAAAAGAAAGTAATATTTTCATTTGAAAAAATGAAATAAAGATATCTAGTTGCGTGTAATTGGATTAGTTTACATAACTTTAAACTGATATCCTTCTTTCCCTTTCCATAAAATTATGGAGTACTGCAGCGCATCGTATGATCGATGTGATTCAGAGACATGTTGAATTGTATTATTCTGTCGCTGAAGAATTGTATCATGTTCTTCGCCAATTATGACAATCACAACTTCATTGACTGCAGTGTAAAGTCCCGGATGCTGTCCGAATGGTGTGTTGTCGGTTGGTATTTGAATTTCGTAATTACCCGCTGGTAAGATATCGATTGAAGTTTTGAATAAATTTATCAATGAATTGCATTGGTAGAAAAAAAAGTGTTTGTGAATTAAATGTAATGGGTCATTTATTGACGGGAACTGCAACGCATCTTTGAATAATTCAAGCATCATTGTCACCTATAAAATATATTCGTAAAAATTTACGTGCAGCGTCCGAAACGGGCAAAAATGAAAAAACACGGTGATATATTTGTCCATGAATTTCAAAAGTTGTCATGTACTAGTCTTGAAAAAAGATGATGATGTCGTTTAGAAAGCTGAATTAGAATTGTGAATGTTTCTGCAAAAAGTGTTTGGAATCAGGTGAGCCTTCAATTCACCTGAAAGCAATAACAGTGGATAAGGTGGTGGATGATATATCGGCAATTAAACTTTGCCATTCATGCAATACATTTGTGGTGTTTCATTGTTAAACTTAAAGAAACTGCAATGTCCACAGATCTTATTCATTTTACCAACATTTACACTTGGATACAATTATGATGAAATGCAAAAATATTCAAATCAACATATAGTATTCGTTGAGATCGAATGGCTTGCAAAAGTTCTCTTTCAATTTTTGTCGCATTTTGGTCTACTGATTCTAATGTGCGTGATCGGGTAGCACAAAAACGTTGTCTTCCGTTTCTTGCCTCATACTAATCTTGAAATTCTGAAGCAAGTGAATTTGCAATTCGTAAATGGTCTGCTTTATTACTAGCTTGTCGTTTCTCGTTTGTTTAAAAAGCTCGAACTCGCTTATTTCTACGTACTCCGCTGATAGATCTACTAAGCTATGGACGTCTTAAAGGCATATTTTTTGACGGAGCAATCAACACGATATACGCGTATATAACTAAAATATGACGATTCACTGAATAAATAGAGAACTTTTTGTTTTTACTGGGAAATCTTCATTATATATAACTTATTCGGCATCAATAATAATAATTTTTTCATGAGTGTATGAGATAAACTCTGAATGCAATAATTGAACTATGCTTATAAACTTGACACAAGTACAATCAATAATTTGGCAAAGTTTTATAAAAATAATATTAAATACGAATAAGCAAATATTCATTTTTATATATTAGATTTGTTTATTCTTTTAAAATTGTAAAACTTGATGTCATTTCAGCATGATAAGGAAAGAAACTACTTATTGTATCTTTGATTCGTTTAATATTCATTCAGAATTTAATGTTAGGATATGTGATTAAAAGATTTTCTTTTAAAATTGATCAAACATGGAAAATATATTTAAACTATACTATAAGATCGTTAATATAGTTGAAAACATATTTTTTGAAAATTAAGATTGCACAAAATTATTCTATACTATTTTACAGCAAAAAATGCAAAACGCGTTGCTGCAAAAAATGGCAAAATTTTAAACATGCAGGATTTGTCTCCCCAAAAATTTCTCGCGTAAGCTGTAATAAAATTGTTCTCTCTTGGAATATCCTTGCATGGCATTTGCGTGGAATAGCTATAAAAAATTAACTTTTAACTCGGATTTAGCATTTCTATAGAATCTACTGCGCCTCCTCGGCGAGTTATTTGGAGATTAATATCGATTCGCAGGTAGCGAATAAAATTAAATAAAATTCATTAAAAGAAAAAGTGGGTATATAAAAATGAATTTAGATTCTAATTTGGATAAAATCATCTTTTCACATTATTGTTCGATCTAAATTAATGAAATATAAATTACCTTATATATTTTTATATAATCAAATGCATGTATATATATGACACATTAGAAGAAAATTTATTAGATTGGTAAATTTATATATATATATTAGGAGTAATTAAAAAATATATATATATATGAGAATGAATTTTTTAAAAAAAAAACAGGTTTATTTTAATATCTGACAGTATTTGTTCAGCTAGAGCACCTATTGTTTTTAGTTTGAATATTTTAACTTGCTCTATATTTTAAATGTATTTTGAAACTCTGAATAATCTTTTCTTTTGGAGAGAAGGGGGTTTGTCTGGGTCTTTTTTCTTAGGAGGGGACAAGAATATTTATCAAAACTCTTTTGAGTTGGAATTTTTGAGGATTGCTATATTTTAATAATCATATTTTATTTAAGTAATCATAAATAACATTTTCTTAGTCAAATACTGAGTTTAATCAAGAAATATTTTAGAAAACATTATTTTTACTATTTCAAGAACACTACAAGAATTCTGATTACATTGCGCATTCCATTATAATTATTTTGGATATTTATGACAACCTAAATAAACATCCAAATGCCCTTTAAATGCCCTTAATGATTTTATGCCCTTAAATTTACAAGGTAAATATATCACATGAGACATTTATGATACATACATATTTAATGCACGCTATTATTAAGAAATAATTAATGATGAAGATTTCAAAAGACTATTTTCATTTGAATTTGCAGTCTAATTTTAACGAAACCTCCTCTCTTTCTCTCTCTCTTTGCATCTCAAAACTTTAATTAGTTAGAATTTATAATATCTTAAATAAAATAAATCATTCATTCGAAAATTCTTTTCTTTCTACTGAAAAAATCAACTTTATTTTAGAATAAACGCTTCCAAATTTATATATAATTAAAATATAATTCCAAAATTATAATAAATTTATATATACTGTATATTATATACATATTCTATATGCAATAATACATATATACTGTGAAATATTAATTTTTTCTCCTTCAAAAATTCGTCAAAATCAGTTACAAGATAATTTAAATGCTTTTGACAATCCTTTTATCGAAAGTAATTATTTGTAAAAAAAAAGATGTAGTTTGTTTAATCAGTAGCGGTTAATGGGGATTTGAGCATTCAACCATTAAGTATAAATGCATTGCAAAAAAGAAAACTATAATTATACGATCCATTCCATTATGAAATGATATTAAGAATATGCATCTTCCCCAAAAATCTATCAAAGTGGATTTCAATTATATTAAAAGTCACCCTAATTAAGAATGAATCACAATGAAACTACTACCCGCCTCACAGTTTCATCACAAACGCATTAGACGAATCTTAAATGGGAACTGCAATCAAGTTTATTATTTTTCGCCTCTTTTCTCCTTTATTTCGCGAAACAATAAGAAAGGAGAAATCGCATCCCAAACTGCAGGAAATAAATCCCCTCTTGTTATTTTAGCAGCGGCTGAACTGATAGGGCGATGAGTTCGTCGCCGTTTTAAACTCAATTCTGTACCTGTACGCAAAAGGCAGTTCTGCCGAGGGGTGGGAGAAAGAAGGTGGCATTTGCATTTAATTGGACAGCTCCACGACCATACGTCATCATTAAGTTCTTCTAATTAAATACTTAGGAGAGGCTATTACTTTAATTAGTAGGTACTGTCTACAAAAGCGGGAATTCCACCATTTTTCTGTATGAGGGCGCTCTTCTCAGTTAGTATCTTACTATTTTAAAAGGTTCCTTTTTTAAAAGGGAGGGGGTGATTTAACTTCAATTACTATTGGAGTTTGTTTAGATTTTAATGTGTGAATAGGTTTTCTAAGGGTAATGGCATTTTCCATAATCCATTTTTATTGCATGATAAAATTTTATTATTAATGCATCAATAAAAAAATTATAATGTTCTTTAAGGTTTAGAATGGCGACAAAGCTGTCATAATTAAAAAACGTATTGCTCAAGATTTTTATTTTTTAAGTCAGACATTTTTTTCTGGGTCCCGAATATTATAAAATATGTCTATATATAGCATTGTTGATTTACGAGAAAGTAGGACGATAGTAAAGCATCTTGGTGAACTCGATAGAATTTAACATTTAGTTCTAATGATTTAGTTTCTGACATCCTGTTTTAGTAATTACAATAACTAATTAACAAAAAAATTATTTATTTTAATTACATTTTATTAAATAATTATCAAAAAATTATTAAGTATCAAATAATTATTGATTTTCGCAAGAATTGAACTCACGTTTTTCATCTTCACATCAAAAATATTGAAATCCTTACATTTTAACCATCGAGCTACTATTTGTTGCTTTCAAACTTCATTACAAACTGCTAAAACACTATTTAAACTATTAAAAATTAATTAAATTTAATGAGTAAATCAATGTTTGAAAAAAAACCCTATTAACTTCAAGTATATAAATTTTACAAGTTTTTAAAAAATGTATTTGAACATGAGAGGATGAATAAAAAGTATTCTGTTAACGATTGGAAATTTGAACAAGATATATAAATTAAAATATATATGGGGAGAGTGTGACTAATAGTAGGAATTGGAAAAAAGCATTGCTGGGATGGAAGAAACTACTATATTCTAAATATGAATAGAATTTACTTAAATTATCTTTTCTCCGGTCTGTATTCTACAACAAGCCTGAAAAGCGATATGGTTTCTGATATGTTTAAAGTATACAATTTTACAATTTACTGATGTAAAATTTTGCTGTAATTGTTTTCAAATAACCTTCTATATATTCGTCTTGAGTTTTATTTTAAATTTACTTATTATTTATATTCTTTATTATATATCATTTTTATGTAATTTGTATGGTTGTGGAATATCCCGCATTTGCAATGGGAAGCCTTGAAAACTTTTACCTTAGGGATTAAAATAAATAATTAAATATCTTCTCCAAATAAAAACATTTTGAGAGCATTGAAAAAGTGCTAACGCAATGATTAAAATGATGTAACTAATAATTTGTGTGGCTTCTGTTGTACATATTTGTCGTGTTTGAAAGTAATTAATGGTAATCGCAATACAAAATGATTTTTTTTCCCTGATATTACCTCACAGATAAGGGTCACTATACGAAGGTATTGAATACCGTTATCTTTCAACAATACACTACACTTTCCCTCTTTATATTTATTTAAAATACCAAGCAATTTCGGATGTATTGCTTAAAACTGTTGTAACTAAGCAGATTATCTTTATTATAAATAACGTCTGTTGCTTTTCGAATACATTGAGGTCTTGGTAGTCTAGTGGTAAGGTCTGGGCTTCGGAACAATAGAGCCTCAGACCCGAGACCCGATTCCCCAGAAGAACAGCCATGTAAGCTGATCTATGCACATCGAATCTGTCGGAACCAAACACCCTCCTGCTGATGTGGCTAAGAAATTTGGAGAATACGGCACCAATTCCGGTGCCATTCTCGTCTTCTGGCCGTGGTTCAAAATTATGAGGTCCAATCCAAAATAATTCTATTGTTGTTTTATAACAAGACTTTAATGTAACTAGACCAAACCGAATATGTGCCTCACAAGAATTCATAGGTGTGGCACCCAATTCTGAGGGGATTCAAAATAGGAGAACTGAGGAATTTTTAGTTTTCTCATGATGTTTTTATTATTAAGGATGGAACTGTGATTGAAAGTAGGCAATTTTTTTTTACCTCTGCGTAGTGATTAATTTTTTGTCAAAAAGAATGTGTGCGTGTGTGTGTTTATTTTTTATAGCTGCCACCTGCTTAGGAGGCGTAGGTTGATAAGTGTACACATAGATAAGAATATCGTAATGTATGTTTAAGTCTTATCGCTCTTATCTTGCCCAAGGTACTTCAATACTTAATTGCTCTTGCATAAGGATTGCAAAGAACCGAGTCATCTGAACGTCGACAAAATAAAACCAGCTTTACCATTAGGCATGAAAACGGACAGGAATTAATTCAATTTTTCTTTCATGATTCCTATGTTAATATTGAGACAGACAGTTTGGTAGTAATTCCAGTTCATGTTCTTTTTTACGTTGATTTAGTTTGAGACTATTAAGTTACATGGAATAAGGAGTATATCTCTAACATAAAAATTTATGCCTTGCATTGATTTAAATACCAACTTAAGGTAGCAAGCAATACATAAAATGAGGAGATCGTTTTCGTATAATGTGACAACAGCATAAAAAGATTTGCAATGCTTTAATCTGGAATGCGAGTAAATATAATTTATCTAACTAGATCATGTCCATAGTTACAAAAATTTTATTACAACATTTTGAACCATTCCAGACAGAAAATGTCTCCATTTCCTATTAAAACGCACTTTTCATAACCATTAAAATGCTATTATAAAACCATTACTCACATTTCTTCGAGTTTTTTTCCCTTTCTCTTTCACTATACATAAATAAAATTAGTAAAACATCATTGCAGTTATTTTTGAAACTTCTTCGTTTTGAAATAATTATGAGGAAGAAACTCGATAATCAAGTAATAATGGCACAAAGTTTCATAAATCATACTGTGTTGCTCTTTTAGAATGATCTTTTGCATCGATTTTCAATAACATGTTTATACCCACTGAAAGAAGGTTATTTCATAACTTTATCAGTAAGCTCCAAGGAAGACGTTTTACGTTTGAAGACGTATTTCAGGGAAATGCGTTTTTTCCATTTTGAAGCAAAATGTCTTTGTTGACGCTCTTAATAAATTATTTTGTATTTAACATTTTATAGATAAACACTCAAGAATTTGTGGTAATTTTTTTTATTACTTAACAGAAGTAAACTGTTTTAAAAGTTTTCAAAAGATAGCAATAATGTAAATCAGGTTTAAACTAAATTATAATTTAAGCAAAAATTAATCAACAATCTACCTTCACTTGTAACATTTTTTATTTATTTCGTTCATATTTTTCAAAAACTTAGAATAAAAATACAGAGTACTGGTATTAATTGTTTTGAAATACTTTAATAATGTTAAAAATAAAATAAATTTTAAAATATTTAATGTTCACATATCTTAAATCGATCAGTAAATAGCAGTAACAGTAGAGGTTTATTGAGATTCAAACATACATTATTTATGGTACGATAATCGTAATAGTTTTATATAAATGTAAGTTTCAATCATATCCTACCTAGAAATAAATAGTTTCAAATTTATGGAATAGTCAATTTTTTGGAGATTAATATATTCAAAACTATATAATTAAAATTAGAAATGACCAATATTTTCATAAACCAGCTGATAGTCACAGATAACTAGATAATGATAATAATACTTTACGTTTTTTTTGTAACTTACGCCATCAACCATTATAACGTACATATATTTTCATCTAATGATATATATATATATATATATATATATAAATATAATTATATATATATATATATATATATATAAAATTT
>JAPMOQ010068116.1:13948-31125 GCA_026543055.1 Argiope trifasciata | reverse complement strand
TTATTTACCCCTCTTTCTTCCACTTTACCATCTCATCGTTTCGAAAAACCTCTCTGACATCAAGAAAAGAAGGCAAAGGGGGTACAGGAGGCTGGAGCAAAACTTCCATCCCCTACCCAAAGCGTATTTGGTGGATCGTTTGTTACGAATCTATCGCGGAGGAACGAAGCAATTTGTATTCGAATCAAAGCCATCCGTCATCTTTGAGATGGCGTTTACTGGCGATTTACGCAATTCCCAGGTCGCATTTCGACGGTTTGCTACTGTTATTAATAATCTTGCCTTTACACTGCGTCAGTGGAATACCTCCTGCTACTACGGAGCAGTTTCATGTCAACTTCGTTTACTGAATAATTAAAAGCACGCGAAACCCCTCCAGTGGGGAGCTGAGATTGATTCTCCGGCGTAATATCCGGAAAACGGGAGCCAGTTCTGGGAGTTAAATGCTGAGGAGGTGCAATTAAAGATTGCATGCAAATTGGCATCTTCAGTTTACTCTGCTGTAATGGTAATTATTCCCGATTAAAGTGTTTATTTATTTTGAATTGAGGACAAATACATATTCTTCATAATAATAATATAATTAAATTATATGTGAGTTATATAATAGTGTAGGTGCATTGATAAAGGTGTTAACCCTCCAAAAGTTATAGAAAAAAAATTCTTTTCTAAATACACATCAAATTAATTATAATCACTCAGTCAAATTAATTAAATTAGCTATAATTTCATTATATATATATATATATATATAATAATAATAATAATAATAATAATATTGTAATAAATAATTGTAAAGGCATTATTATTAAAAACTGCTCGAGTTTTTATGTGGCAATGGTAATCATCAAATCGCAAAAAGTAAACATGAATTTGTGACTATAATTGCTGATATTACACCATATGTTTACTTATGTATTCTGTATACTAAGATGCTTTGCTTACAGTAGCAATGCACTTCATTTTCATGCAATAGATAAAGAACTCCAGTCTTGCTGTTTGGGAAAGGCTTGCATATTTCATCATAACCAAATACATTATACGAAATTGTACTGTATCTCTATTGAAGTATTGTATCGATAATGTATTCTGAATGAAAGTATTCATTGTATCCCTCTCATTTCATTCAGTAAGTATTCTGAATGAAATGAGAGGGATACAATGAATATCTCAACGAGCAATCAAATTGTTTACTGCTTAAATTCTCAATTAAATTATTGCAATTCAAAGGACCTTGGTTATTATTTTTTCATCAATAACCAATCTTACTACGCGCCTTGTTTTATGATGTTATATCATCTAAGATGTTATATATCATATATCATCTAAGATAGTTATTGTATGGACAGTGAGATTTACACTGATTTTATTTGAGTGGCCATTTTAAACAGACCTTATATTATTTGTACAAGCCAAGAAATAAATATGAAAATTAATTATTTTATTATCATATTCCTTTGTTTCATTGTTGCTAAAATACACATGGTTTTTGAGCAATTCTTTTCCGGAACCTAAAATAATAATTAATTTGATGATGATGTCGTGTCCATGTTGCAACGGAAAGTGGTGAGATGCAGTTTCAGAGGGAAAAGACTCTATTCTGACATCTAACTCCTATGAAGATGGCACTCACACACTCGCTTGCACCCCCCGTCCTTTTAAAAGAGGGCTTTTTCGCACTCCTCAGAGGTAGAGCACAGGGTGAACAGCCCGAACCAGGACTCAGAACATATGAAAGAAGCGTACTCCTAGGCCAGGACACCGGCTATAATTAGTTTGATTATAATGTGATTAAAACCAGCATATGAGGCAAAATTTTTAACGATTATTTTAAAATTATAAACAAATAATTTTGATTATGAGGCTAACAAGTAAAAAGAAGAATAATAATAAAAACGACTTCATATAACGTTAGATTAAATATATATGTTTTACAGTAGAAGCAAAGTAGTTAAGTCAAGTAAATCTAGTTACTGTACTTTTTATCATAAAAGAGTTTTCAGTAACGTATTAAAAATTTAAGTAGCAAAATAAATCAAAAAGCTTAGAATAATCGGGAATCATAAAGATTTTTTGAAATTGAGATCTAATTCATTGTAATTAAAGTAATATTTTGTTTTAAGATAATATATTTTAGGTTGATTGTTATACTTTTGGAACAGTAATTATATGAAAGATAATAGTTTATAGATTTAAACACATGCTCTGCACAGATGGACACGCACCCTACCTTCTTACTGGAGCATGCCTATTATGCTTTTGTGCGCCATTTCGGTTTGCCACCGAAATGGCGCACAAAATATAACCCGAGAATGCAAAAATATGATTACCAACACCATGCTATTGCAATTAAAAAATTTGGCAGAAGGCAAAAACATGTATATTTTGAGCATTAATGCTGTCTCAATAACAAACGTTTAAAGATTAATTTATTGGCAGTGACAAGTTTCTAGTTATTAGAGCCATTTGGTAATATGACAATGTTTCATATAGGGGTTCAATAATATCAATAAATGACAAAACATTTTGCTGCTTTACCGTTATGTAGATTCAGAATTTCTGAATGTACTGTTAGGTCATTTCACCACACGCGATGTTTATTTTTAATTGAAAAGCAATGTAAATTAGGTTTTCCATCTTTAATCACCAAAAATGTACCCTTGCAATATTCTTTCCAATTCTGTTTGTTAAAATGCAACAAAGTCATCAGTATATGAATAGTAGTAATAGCCTATAACCAATCATGGTTCTAAAGTAATGATACGATTAAAGCATTAATTATATTGCATTTTCTAGGAAAAAGGTTTTCTTTAACATTACCATTTATTTTTGTAACGGATTATTATAAAATGACTCAAAAGGCATGAACAGAAAAATGTGCATTTAGTTTCTTTTTTAAAAAAAATCTCACCACTTTTCTTCGGACGTAATCTCTACAATCTGCTCCCTTGACAACGGTTGCCATGGACAACAGAGCCATAAACAAAGCAGTCGTGGAAAAACTCATTTCACCAAAAGCTCCTCTTATGAATATGAGGCTTGAATAATGCAAGCCATGTCCAAGCTTCTATATATTTGTGACTGCATAAAATCTGTCCAGCCTTATTCTGGGTTATATCGAAACAACGGGGAAAATTTACGTCTTGCCCAAGCAAGACATGATCTAAACATAGATTGTCTTAACAAAGATTTATGAGAAGCTTTGGTCTGCGGAAAAGATTCTTATAATGTCCTTTCATGCATGACGAGGTCTGCATATTTCTGATTTAGTTAGAATTTAGATTAAACAAGCAGCACCGGAGTAATAATTTTTCTATTCTTTTTGATCACTCATATTTTATACAAACTATTTTTTTTTATACATAATAGACAATTTTACAGTTTTTGAACAATTTAATTATATTGTGAAACGGATGAAATACAACATTTTAGTAATAGTTCTTTTTCTGATCCGAAATGCTTATATATATAAAACAAGAAGGAAAAAATAGCTATAAATTGTGTTCCATTCGAATATTGTGTATAAAAGTTTAGGAAAAAATATCGATAGAATATTCATATTCCGAAGGATTTTTTTTTTTTGATTTACAACAAGAAGAAGAATTGCTCATTTGAATTGTCTAATCTTCGACATTCTTTATGTATTCACATTTATGAGTATCCCTTATTATTATTATTTTCCATCCAAACCTCAAGTCTTATTATTATTTCACGTTTAAATGATACGCTTTGCAAAAAGTTTTGTTTCCTGAAAATAATATAAACTAAACAAGTTTTATTTTTTCCGGTCGAAAAATAATTTTTCTTGAACATAGATGAGAATATAATGAATATAAATGATGTAAACAATTCTTGGCTAGTATATGAGAAAAGTAAATTGACTTTTTCTCTTTACTACCTGCTAGGTATATTTACAAATGGTTTGGCGTTATACTGAAAGCATCATCTCTTGGGAATCTTTATGCCTATTTCACACAGAGTTTAAAGATTTTTTTTGTATGTGTGTATATTATTAAGAATCTTTGTTCGTTAACTTCTGCTCATCAAAAATTTAAAAGAAAAATAATTCGGAATGTAGGTATTTAATTTTTTTCATTCTAATAGTTCGCCCAAAATTGCAGCATAAACAGAAAACTACTTTGAAAAGAAGTTAAATGCATATAGTTTGTACCCTAAATTATGTATTAAAGGTTTGAAACTGAAAAAAGTTAATAATTTTCGTCTAATTAAAAACAATTTTGAATAATAAAGTTAGTAATAATTTTGTTGAAAATTAATCATCTATTTACATTAATTTTTCCGATTATTTTCCAAGAACATGTATTTCAAAAAAAAAAATCAATTAATCTTGGCCAAAATTTTGAGTTTTCTAGCAATTAAATTAAATATTATAATATTTATCATAAATTTGTGCATTATTTTTGTCCTACGATATAAGTCACTAATGTTTAGATCACATTTTGACATCAGAAAATTAATTAAATGATAAGTAGTATAGAATTAAGAGACCAAAAATAGGAATGAGGGCCAGTTTTAGTATAAAAATGGGACCAATTTTATCATGGACCATTTTTATTTTCCATCATTATTGGTGGAATATCATAAAAAGGGTCCCTTTTTTACGATATTCCACCAATATCATAAAAATGGTCCCATTTTTATGATATTGGAGAATAAGAAACAAGTATTTACAGAACTCTGATCTATTTATAGTTTTATTTATTTATTTTTTTATTATCCAAAGCAAAGGTTGTCTTAAAACATATATGATTCAATTTTTCATTCATATTATTCAGTTCGCTTGGAAAAAAGTGAAAAAAATAATTATGATCTTCTGTTTATATAATATGAATTTAAAAAAATGAATTATATTATTTTATATTTTTTTAAAGCTTAAAGTATGCATGGTACCGAATATAACTTACCATAGCGGCTCAAACTTGACATTAAGGTTAATAACGCAATAAAAATATGTCTCATATTTATTGAAAGAATTGTTGGAATTTATAAAATTATTGAAGGGATAAATTATTTTTAAATAAAAATTAATGGTTTTAATTAAATTTATAAAATAATTCTCTGAATGTCTTTCATGCATGCCATTATTTGAATTGTTTTATATTTATATCATTTAATAATCTGAATTTGAATAAGTCTTTTTTTAATTTAATATGTATAAAAAGTATTAAATTTACATTATTGACTCTGATTTTCTTTTCTTTCAGGTATGGACTTCCATATTTCATTTGCAAATCAAATCTAAAAAGTCTTCCTAGGTAATGGTAAGCTCTAGAACAAACCCTTCATGAAAACAATGTTATATATTCTTATGTAATACAATCAATGAATGAAATTGTGGATTTAATTTGCATTTTTCCAAAACCGATTCTGAAAGAAAATGATACCAACTAATCGCACTGGAATCTTTATGGTCAGGAACGAAAAAAATATTGTTGTACCCCCCAAAAAATCTCAAATTATTAGTTTTACTTAATTCAGACAGGTTTATTGCTTGGCAAAACTAATATTTTTTTTTTGCTGAATCACCTTTAATTTTCAGGAACTTTTATCACAGGTGAAGATGTGGGTTTAAATAGGATTAGCAACGAACTGGAAGTGTTAAATAGTTTATTTTGAATTTCAGCACTACTATATAATTCTGTATAAGTGATATACTTAATTCTTGCTGAAATTAAGATAAGCTCATGAAAGTTGTGAATTAGAAAAAATGTATGATATTGCACTTTTATTCACTCCACACATTTCTTTTTTGGGTGGGATGATAGATTTATTATTTCAATCTAAATTATTTACATTATTTGTTCTGAAATGCGCAGTCCGCATTTCAATCTTATACAACGAATCAATTTATTTTCTGTAAATATTTTGTTGATCTCATTTTTATAAAAATTTAGCATTGTAAACCTTACAGATGAAGGTAAACATTACCATTTAATTTTTAATTGTAATCTTCGCATCAGAATTTAAATTGTGAAAGTGAAAACCGTGACCCATAAGCGATTATCATAATAGTTTGTAACACAAATGCAATGCGTGATATTTCTTTACATTCTTTACTAATATTTTACTTCAAATACCAAAAATATTTTCATTTAAATATATTTTTTTCTATAAATATTTTTCCACGCCAGCTCGCATGGGCTTAAGACGGGTGAAAAATTAATATTTTGCTTCAAGATGATTAAAAAATGCATTACGATTTTGTGAAATTAAAAATACCAGAAAGAAACTGTAATTAAAAAATGTCATTTTAAACGCCAACTAAAATTACCTTCCCCTGGGAAAAAAAATATTCTCACTACCAACCAGCATGAAAAAAGGAGCTATTCTCGTAATTATGGTGACAATTAGCCGCACAAAAACCCATTAACACCAGGTTCTGGCAACAAATCATTAGCGTCGAAACTTCCCCTAACGGCATCTGGGGACGATTATGAAGAAGTTTTATCTCTATCATCGTCGTAATCATATGTAACAGGGTTATCGTTTGGAGGGTGTACCAATTTTTTTTGCAGTTTTTTTTTAATAGGAGCTTCATTCCATCACGGTTCTAATTGGGACTGGGAGTTTCACATTTTTCAGTGCCATTTTAAAGACTACCTTCTTTTTCTTTTTTTTAATAGCATGTATCCTAACCATTTATCGAATCGTGCAGTGAGAATTTTTCTTTCAACGTGTCTATTTCGGTGTATTCAAATTACATTAATAGCATCCATTCTTGTGTAGTTACTCACTTTTTCAAAATAGCCATCACTTTCCTTTTCGCATTCTTCAATGCCATTTTAAAGACTGTCTTTTTCTTTCTTTTTTAATAGCTTGAATCCTAACTATTTGTCCATTCGTATAGTAAGAATTTTTTGATCAACTTGTCCATTTTTGTGTATTCTAAGTATAGAGGTAATTCATTGGTATGTGGCTACTATCTGAAGAACATCCTCCAAACCGAGATAATGTCAAGATGGCAAAAAGAGTGGGAAGAAGGCGAAACAGGCCGATCCACATTCAATATAATATCGAAAGTTTCTCTCTACGCTACCAACTGGAACAGAGCGGATGTGCTTTGCTTCACTGGACATGGTCCATTCGCAACATACCTGCACAGATTCCATCTGGCCATCTCTCCTTGCTGTAGCTGTGGGGAAATAGGATCCCCAATTCACTATGCTACCGAATGTTTACTGACTCTCTCATGGCACATGAGAAAGCCAGAGCCACGTTTTGTATAAGAATGGTACAGGAGGGTTGCATCGAACATCCATTCACGCAGCAAGATCCACTCCATAATAAAACATATCCATAAATACCAAGACCTCTTCAGGATTATACAATAGCTGAGACCAAATTGCCAATCATAATCAGCCGAAAATATAACTTCAAAAGTGTAACTTGTTTTTGTTCCCCCCATGTAATTTTTACCTCACCCAAAAACTGAATGTAGTCGTGTAAGATTCGGCACCAATGGGATTCTCTCTGGAGATACCTGGATGGTTTGCCGTCTCTATCTTTCTTTATTTTTATCTCTTTCTTCTCTTTTTTCCCCTTCTATTTTGTGCCCTTCTAACCGGTTAGATAACTTAATGTTATAGGCACCGGGGGCGCAAGATGGCGTTATGTTATGGTATGTGGCTACTCACTTTTCCAAAATAGTCACTAATTTTTCCTTTTCCTACATTCTTCATTCTGTTTAATATCCTTTATGTGTATGCTTAGTTTGTGAAGCCGGCGTTCATGGCAAAGGGGCAACATATCTTCCCCAGGTTCTGGGTCTTCAACGTTCGAATCCCGGTTGGGGCATGGTTGTTGTTCTTTTGCATTCTATCCGTTAGGTGTGTGAATGTGCTTAAAAAGGGGTTGTTCAAGCGAACGTGACGCATGAAATAGTTAAGTCGCACTCTTGACCCTAGTTGGAGCTACGGAAGATAAAATATTCTCACTCAGCTTAAATCATTGACAGATAATTGTCAGTGGCCTTGTAAAGTACCATAAGTAACAACAACAATTATTAATAAAAGTCAACATTTAGTAGAACAATGGTTAACAATTAAGACAATAAAGCAAGGATTCCAATGTAAGCTGTTCAATATTTCCGAGCTAAACTTATTTAATAAATAAACTTTCCGTTATACGTCGATTAATGTGTATTTTAACCCTTTGCACTCTAAAAAAATAGTTCGATGCAAAATTATTCAGTTAACACAAGGACTTTCTTATTGGTATGAAAAAAAAAAATATTTAAAATTTTATATATTGTAATTATAAATCGAATTTTACCGAAAAATTACTCTACATATTCTCCATTTTGTATGTATTTTTAAAAATCAGAAATAATAAATAAATAAAACGTCAAAATGATACACCTTTCTGAATGGTGAGTGAGAGGCACTATCCGAGTGCAAAGGTTTAAATAGAAAATTTTCAATGATACTTGACCTTTGTTTTCACACACACATACACACACACACACACACACACACACACACACACACACACACACACACACACACACACACACACACACATATATATATATATATATATATATATATATATATATATATACACTAAATTTTGGTGTAACAGTTTTTTGTATAAAAATAAGGAATGAAAGTTTTGGCATTTGGAAAATGTTTGTGTATTACTGATTTATAGGAATATTCAATTTTAACTATCCTGTAGCTAACTGATTAATAATTGTTAATTAATCCATTTATTATATTAAGAGATGTTAAAAAGTGCGATTTTTTGTTTTCTGGAGATTACACATTAAAGGCTTATGTGTTATTATGATTACATTAAATATTTGTTTAATATTTTTTTTAAGAGAAAGAAATATTATGGTCAAAGAATCAAAGTTAGTTTATACTCATATAAAAGTTAACGCAAAACAAATTCATAATGAGAATAACATTCAACATAGAGCCCAAATACAGATGAAATGTAAAATGATTTCACATTTATAATAAAAGTTTGAAGGATTAAATTATTAATACACACGAATCTCAACTTCATTTGTTAGAAACAATTTTATTGTTAACTTTCTTATACTATAATTTCTAAAAATAAAACATATAAACTTTTATTTTAAAAGTGGTTCTATTTGTAAACATGTAAAATTATTTTTGTAGTTGAAACAATCAATTTGTCAGATCTTCAAAAGATATAAAGACCGTCATCAACATGAGGCGCATATATTTGTCGGATGGCATAAAAATTAGTTTTGGAGGATGTATATATATATGTATGTTAATAATAAAAATAATCCAAAAAATCATGTTCGGGGAAGTTGTCCCTAACAACTAATACCTCTTTAGTATTTTATTTATTTTCCATAATTGAATTTTCGTCCTCAAGAACAATTTTTTGTTCTTGCATTGAATTTTAATATATTTATGCTACAATGAAGCAATCGTAAGAATAGAATGTTTATATATATCTTGCAATAAGAAAAAACGTACGTGTTTTAAAAATCGAATTTAAGTTAAAAGAATTTCTATTTTAACTGTGAACTATTTATTCTGAATCAGAATAAGTGAGAAAAGTATAATGGATTCCTTTAACATTTATATTGTATTTAAAGCGTACGCGGAACAGAACCCCCTTTATTACTTGTTGTGGCAATAGTCAAATGTAAACAAAATTTCCTAAGGATTTTAGACTTCTTCATTTTATATATTTACAGCTGAATTAACAGCGCTTTGCTTAGTTAATTGGTGGGGCTGCAAAATATTATTAAATGTTTTAGAAAGAACTAGCCGTGTCAACAAATTAGTCAATTTAATTAGGAAAAAGAAGCCACGAAATGAGTTTCAAACAGAAAGTTTAATCAAGCGCAAAAAGTAGGTTTAACCGTATCCAGGGGAATTGCCAACTTGCCTATGGAAAGAAACATTATTATGTTCCAAAATAATTATCACACAAAGGTTGTCTTTTTCTCATTTTAAGAATTGCAAAATTTCGGAAATGACATTGATTTCATTAAATAGGTACAGTTAATATCTCTTAATTTTAACGATATTGTTTAGTTGTTTGATACACTTTTTTAAATGTTATGTTGAGATTCAAGGTCATGCCTCAACTCATTCCATCGCATGCTTTTGCCAATAATTAACTCAGTAATAGAATTGACATTTTCACTTTTATTTCCCAAAACTTTTTAAGTTCAATTAATTCAAATTAATTCTTGTTTTTCCGTTCGTATCAAATAACTAAATTAATTTTTTTTTATTACAGAATAAAAAAATCGGTAATCTAAAGCTGCTCCCCAAAGGTAGCTAGTTTCCTAAATGTTCTCGAACAAAAGTTTTCAACAACTCCTTTAAAGCTATTTATTAACTATGCAAAACTACTACAAATCATATTAACACCAAAAGCTATTTCAGTTAAAATTATAATCAATTTCATATATCGATATTATTCTTTTGAGGTTACGATATCTGACCTTCAAAGATAACGGCAATTTCGTATTCAGATTGGCGAAAACTAAAAGAAAAAATCAAACTTTGGCAGCATTCGCACGTCGAAAATATATTTCAGGAGATAGAAATAAACCATGATTTTCTACGTTTGGCATGAATTTTGACACACTCAATCTAGAATCACGTAGGATTGAAAGGGAGAGAGAAAAAAAATTGATGTCTATAGTTTCGGATTTCTTTAAAATGTGGCCTAGGCTTCTTAGATACCCTGCTCCTTCTTTCGGACAGTAAACCACAAGAGTTCTTCGAACTCTCTTTGAAGTCACGCTTTGGGGGAAAAAAAATCAAAAAAAATTACGTGTAAAATGACAAGAAAAAAAAATAGAGGAGAGCAAGTGAGAAAAATGAAAAGGAAGCTATGCGGAAAGTTCAAAATGCAGGCTTTCCAGAACTAGAGAAGTTGGACGCTTTGAATGTAAAAGACCCGAATGTAGAATTGAAGGTATGGGGATTTCCGTTAGGGATTTTGAGCCGGGGACGTGAGGAAAAACGGGGAATATATATATTTTTTGTGAGTGTGAAGGTATTTTTCGTGTGTTTTTAGTTCCTTATGAAAAATTCGTTCTTCGATTTAGAATCGCTGAAAGAAGACGTTTTTCTTTCCATGAAACCAAAATACAGTTGCCCCAGAGCGGAGTGTTGACTTTAAAATGTCTGAAGAGTTATGCGTGGATCTTAAGGAAAATGCATGAATATCATAGCAGTTCAAAACAACCTTTTCGAGATTCATGTCAACGTCATAAAAATTCTGACATTTCTCTTTTTACATTTGGGGGCTTATAAACTAATCTTAAAACATTTGAAGTTTCCGATTTCAAAGAAATTTTAAGCAGTGCTGTCTTTAAGAACCACATTTTAGGTGAAATAAAAGGTTTTTGAATGTTTGTCAATTCCTTATTTGATTGTAAGACTTATTTGACAAATAATATTTAAGTATTGTAAAATATGCCATTTTCTGAGGAATTTTAAATTATTTTTGTATATTGGTTCTGTGTTGTGAAATTTGTAAAAAAAATTTTACGAGTATTTTCAAAATATACAGTGCTTATATATAAGGCTTATAATTCTCACAATTTGATTCTTTTTTTTTATTTTTTACTTTTACACCTTTTTAGAGCAAGATTAAAAATACTTTTTTACAGAAAAAGTTATTTGATAAATTCGTTTGTTTTTGCTTTCTTTTTCTAAAAATAAAATTGTGAATGTTCGTAATAATGGATGATACATTATTTTATTGTCGTATGAAATTAGTTAGGTTATCGCTTTGAATATAATTTAAAAAATAATTATTTCATATGGTTATGAAATACACTCTTTAATCTTTGTTAATAAGAAATATATCTTTTATGCACATATTTATGCAAAAATTTCTAAAAATATAAGTCAAATTTTTCTAAAGAATTGTAATAACTGTTACATAGTTTTTGAAATTCGAATCTAGGTTCTTTTCATATTGTTTTACTTATATTCGCAACAAAAGCAGCAAATTT
Organism: Argiope trifasciata; assembly: GCA_026543055.1. Taxonomy (NCBI): domain Eukaryota; kingdom Metazoa; phylum Arthropoda; class Arachnida; order Araneae; family Araneidae; genus Argiope; species Argiope trifasciata. Next base: position 19,139 of record JAPMOQ010068116.1, on the reverse strand, counting down.
TTCGTGATATTAAGATTGTCTATCTTCATTCATTTCTCTGATTCAGAATTCGATAAAAAATCGAGTTTCAAAAATTGAATCTTTGAGAGTAAAGTATTACAGAATTTGGTATATGTTCTTTTTATCACTTAATACGAGAAATGAAACTGAAATATTTCAATAATCAAACTAAATACACTTTTCATAAATGTATTACGTGCTCGAAAGTATTGGTATTTCACCATAAAGTTTTAAGTCATAAATGAGTATTTGAATATTATGTTTCTTTCTTAAGATTTGTAAAAGGTATTACTTTGTTTTGTTACTTATATAAATTGTGAATAAATAAATTCTCATCGGAATGAAACAAATTATAAAAATATTCATTTATTTTCTTAATTATTTGTTTTTCAAGTGCCTGATTTGCATTATAACATGCTATTGCTCATTTGCTACCTCGATAAATTTATGCATTTTCCCGTCAGTATTAAAAATTAACAAATTATTTTAAACATTTCAAAGTTTTAAGAGACTTAGCTTCAGAATTAAAAATAAATGATGCCTTTAAGAAAATATATACTTCGCTGTAGAATAAAAGTTATATTATAGTAATTACTCATTCTATCTTCAACCAAAAAAAGGATAGTAAAAAATAATAATTTATAAATTATTTTTTAAACCAATTACCTGGTTATTGATAACAGGTTTTACTTATTTCATATTTCAATAGCATATTCAAACAATTTTTTTTCACGGAATACAATTTTTTTTTCTTGAAAAATCATAAAAATATTTGACCTTTTTCTCTCTCTCTCTCTCTCTGAGCCAGTTTTAAAAACACGTGATTCATATAAAATATAGAATGGTGATTGTTTCTTTAAAGGATACATGCATTATTTTTTCCCATTTTTCCTGACCTTATTTTATACATATAACTGAAATATTTCACCTTATTATTAGCATAAAAATACTAGAAATAAATATTTTTCAATTTTCTACTCATTTTTTGTGATAATTATTTTTTTTTATTTTATAATGAATTTTTACATAAATAACGTAACTGGGTCGCTATTTGTTTGCTATATACATATTTTTTTGTTATATTGATAAGAAAATTTTTTATAACATCACTTTACATTGCACTCACACATGCACATTAGCATTAACATCAACAATTCAAAGATGCATAAAGCTTCCAATTACTATTCAGTCCATTTTCACATTTCACCAAAACATTCATAATTTGAAATCCAACAATGCATTCCAGGTCATGAACCTTCACTTAGAAAAGAGTAAACACCAAGTCTGGACTTTTGCAAATAGCCCATCTATACGTGCAGACCTGCAGACAGAATGTTCGGTACCAATGGCTTTCTCCCAAATGCCTTACATATCATCAAACAGAAACCCAACCCGGTGCAATTGTCACGCATATCTTTCGTGATTGTCGAAATATTTAAATGGCGTGTTGAATTCCAACAATCCCTGCTCAAATGGCGTACGTCTCTGGTGGAGATTTAATGCCTGATGATATTTTGAAGGGTAGGTTCTGTCTACCATTTACTATCGTGTGGATCCCTTTCAAATCCTTGCGTGCAGACGAGACTGGAATTTATGCGTTATACTAGTACCACCCAGTTATAAGGGAGATGGAAAATCACCCTAGTATTACTGCTGGTATGGGAAATAAAGCCGTCAATGTTTTTGATCTTTCATGATAAATATAAGAAATAAAAAAAAAGTTATCGCGTTTGGTTCATACATTTTTGTAAATTTTTGGCGAGTGATATTGTATAGTTTTTGAATAATTTTTTTCAAAGCATTTTTAGAATGTTTATTGGTCGAAAAATGCATATATTTCGTGATCGATTTTGCCTTTTTGTTTTGCAGTGTTCCGTGCTAGGGCTTTTCGGTTTGTCAACACAAAATGCAAATTAATGCAGAAAAAATTTGGTAAAAGGAAAAAAAAGCATTTTTTCCCCATCAACTGCTATTACGGACTTGCTGTAATATACGCTTTTAAAAGTTACAATGAAGTACTTATTTTGAAAATGTTTGCAAAGAAGATTGCAAATATGTTGTCCTTTTATTAAAAAAGAATATGATTTACAATTTAAAATAGTCAATGAATTATTTTAGAGCAAATTAACATTTTGTATCATTATTTCAATGTTTTTTTCAAAAGAAGATATTAGAAAATACGGATATTTTCTGTATTAACGATGTATTTTAAAAATCGAGGAAATCATTAAAAATTCTTAAATTTTTCGAAGTATATTTCATTTTTAATGCGAATTATGCTTTCGTCCTTTATGGCAGTTTTTTTAAAACGCAGAAATGACTATATTTTAGAGATTATGTTACTTCATTTAATGAAAAAAATTGGATGGATACTACATATATATAATAGCAAGATTCATCATTTCACTTTTAAATTGCTCCAAAAAAGAAAATACTTTTAATTTTTCTATAAATTAAACAAATGTTACTGATATTCACAAACTTGCAACTTAAGAATTAATAAATCTTTAACTAGGTTAATAATACATTTGTTGCAATTCGATGTTTATTATGACGGAAAAAACTGGGACGAACAAATGGCATTTTCGGATAATAAGCAGGATTTTTGATATTGTGGTATACGTAGGGTATTAAATATAAACGCTGTTTGAAAGCCTGTTGAAACACAAGTTGGCGACTTTCATTAGTCATTTTAAGAGACTTTTACTATCCTCTTGAATCAAATTGGAAGCAGTGCATTATGTTTCAATAATGCACTAAGAGAAATTTAGTAATTATATTAATGAATTTGCTCATTCAATATTAAATTTTTGTAAAAGATCAAGGAAAAAATAGCATTTTTCAAAAACAACTCAAACGTGGTAAATTCCTGAAAAAAATAATAACCAAACAAAACAAGAAAAATTTGGAAAAGGATGAAAAATGATGCTTGAAATAATAGAATGAATAAAAATATTTCAATATTCAATTCCTTCAAAAAAATGTTTAATACACATTCCATCTAAAGAGCAGATGATATAAGAGGAAAAAATTGCCAAAAATATCGAAAAATAATGGTTTCAGATTTAAAAATTCCTTCTTAAACTCGTGAAGTTGAATATGAAAAAATATTTCCATATGTTAATAAACCGTCCTTCATTCTTTTACTGCTGTGCTCTCTTTTCGTTTCTGGCGTTTACACCAGTTTTTTTTATTAGACTGGAAAACCCATCATTTCTTTTGTTCGAGTTGGTCGTACATTTGAATTCTGTCAGTAAATTGCCAAAAAGAAATTCTCGAAAAGAGGACCTAACATTCCATTATATCTTTTGAAGTTCTCTTGGATTTTCTTCAGAATCCTATACGACTTCAAAGTGGAAACTCGCGATTGTTCACTTTGCCGAACTTTTATTATTGTTTCTGTTTCTTTTTTTTTTTCCCTTGGCGGTGCTGTCGAATTTTTTTATTTATTTTTTTTTATTTATTTCTTCTTCTGTATACGTGTGGAAATGTTTCCGATTCCTTTTATTGTTTCGTCGTAGAGAAGCATCCAGCGTCACGAAATAAGTCTTCGACTTGGAACGAGTTGGTTTCCGAACTTTTCTTTCGCTTTTAAAAGCGGAAGATAAATCTTTTAAGTTTCTGCCAGAACTTCTTTGTTACTTCTTGAAATTATATCACCTTTTTTTTATTATTTCGTTCTTCTTTATTTCCACTGTCACTTCTTCTTTTATTATTTTCTTTCTTGGTGTTTTGGAAGGTTCCTGGCTTTCTTTCTCTGTTTTTGTTTGAGAAAGTTTGAAGTTTGGTAGTAATTTTAGAGGGTTTCTCTCTCTCTCTCATAATTTGCCATTTACAAAAGGGATTTCCTCCCTCGAAACGTCTGCTATCTCAATTTCTGTTGAAAGAAATCGCGTAACTTCTCTCATTTTTTTAAAGGGTTGTCGAATTTCATCAAAAGAGTGTCTGAAGACTAATAAGTGGAAATTACACCTCCATTAATTTCCTTAAGAAAGAAAAGATTTCCAGAGAACTTTTGAGTCCACTTTCTTTTATTTTGTTCGTTGCCAAACAATTTTACAGCTAACTAAATATTATTTTTTACGGATCTTTTAAAAATGTTTTTCTAGGAATTAAATATATTATTTCATTCTGTAGTTGCGTTCATAAATTTTTTATTCCATGGCTTAATAATAATAATATGGAAATTCTGTGAATTTCTGTTTTTAAGTTTAAACACGTTGATTTTCTATTTTTTAATGAAATAAAAATTTTGCAGTTTTATTTTGTCTCAATTAAATAGTTTAAGGTTAAATTTCAAATTCAAAAGCAACAAATATTTATTTTAGAATATTACAATTTCCAGGTTCAAAGAAAAATAAAAAATGTAGAAATCTGTTCACTCAATTTCATATTTGATTGTAAAGAAAGTTTGATAGTTTATATAATTTAATTAATATCAATCACCGAGTTCCTTAACTCTGTTAAATTGTTCATTGTTAACTTATAAAAAAACCCTTCTTTTATCAATTTTTTTCTCAATTAATGTAAAAAAAAGAAAAAGACAAAAACCTTAGAAAACTGCACTTATTAACAATTATAATTGCAGATGTTCAGCTTTTAATTTTACGACGTTTTTCTATACGTATCTATAAAAAGTATAAAACAAAATTTCCTAAAAGCGTCTGTATGTTTGAAAGAAAAACATTCGAGAAGTATTCAATTAATATTGGAGATATCTGTATCAGCTTGTAAGGCATTTTTTGGGGAAGGTATATAGTGAAATCATGCCAAAATACAAAAAGTGAATTTTACAATTGCGATTTTAATTATTTTTAAACTACGATTTATGCATTCGTAAAACAGCACAACCTGAATTTTGCGAGTTAGGGAATATCAGACATAAACGACAGTATCTGTGGTTCGCACTTATCCGCGCATGCTCAAAAGCCTCAAACTGTGTAGGCACAAATATGCGATATATTTTTTTGTTCATGTCTGAATTTAAACAGGGATTTAAAACGCATTATGTCCAAAAAGGAAATACAGACATGGCTTGAAGACATTAAATGCCAAAACACTTCTTTGTTGCTCGATAATGTAATGTAAGAGAAATAATGCCCATACTTAGGGAAGGAGATGTTATGCCACAGGCAACGCTGTGTTATATATATATATATATATATATATATATATATATATATATATATAT
>JAPMOQ010068116.1:0-13938 GCA_026543055.1 Argiope trifasciata | reverse complement strand
TATATATATATATATATATATATATATATATATATATATATATATATCGCTCACTGGTTTCACTTGGAGTCTGAGAACTTGTCGATCTCAGTAATTTTACAGAATTTCTGTTGCATTAATTTAAAAAAAACAAAGGTGGAATTGGTTCAGGAAATAAGAAAATGTTTTAGAATGAAATTAATTGAAGATTTGAATGAAATTAAAAATTAGGAAATTAATTAGGATTGTAATAAACATTTTATTAGTATTATGTTAAAGTTTTAAGCTCTCAAATTAAATAAGTTTAATTCAAGATTAAACTTTTTAAAATTATTTTTATTTTATTCTTTTTTTTAATCAATTAATTTTTAAGCGATTTTTTTACTGTTTGCAGTAAAAACTGCACATTTATAAAGGGAAAAAATCCACCAGTTTCTTCATTTTAAATAACCAGAAATTATTTATAATAATTTATAAGCCATTCATTTAACCAATCGCAGTTTAATGGCCTTTGCTCTTTGTAGCAAAAAAATCAATTTCGAACCACGAGTCAAGCGAACTTCCTTACATTCTCCCATCTGATAATGATGCAAGCAATAACCCATCAGAAAACGACCGAGAAATCTGTTATTTTTATTTATGTAGAAAGTAGAAACGAAATAGAAACGTTATCTGTCCATGACAAATTCCAATACAAGCGCACAAGTAAATTAACTACGATAATTGTTATGCATTTGTCATGTTTCAGGGCAGCCCGTTTCAAAACTCCATTAACAGCCAAGGTGATTTCATTTTAATAAATACTTTTCCGAAACGTTTCCATTACAATTGCCTAGAAAACGATACTTAGAAATGCTTCATCTAGCGTTTCGCTTTGGAAAATTTTCAATTAAAATTTTCTTTTTTTACTTTCATCTCATCGGTAGGACCATAAATATAATTTCGCCTGCTGAATGTTTCCAAGTGCATCGATTGTAGTCTAATTTAATCAGCGGAGTACAGTTTCCCAACTTTAAGCTGCTTACCGCTAAAGAAAAAAAATATATATTACAAGGGAAAAAAATAAACATTCGCAACACTTTCAAGAGGTAATTTTCATCGTTTGAGGTATTTTCCGTTTCATTAACTCATTTTATGTTTATTCATTAGAAGGAAATGTATTTTTCTCAGTGATCGTTGATATTCAAACTAAATGGTAGCAAATCTCGGCTTTGTTTGATACTTAATGACATTAATCGAAGCGGTTAAGTGCGCGATTGCGTGATCTTGTTAACATAATGGGTATATGCGTTTCTTCTGCCTTGCTTGATGCAGAGGAAAAATTTGATTTTAATAAATGAAGTGTATTGGTTTAAAAAATTTCTCTTTGAAAAGATTTCTTCAAATAGGAGATTAGAAAAATTTAGTTATAAGAGCGGCTTTTAAATAAAACTTCTTAGTGTATTTTTTAGATGCAACTATATACTAATTCTGATTGTGATTTGCTATAGTAATTGATGGAAATTCTGTTAAACTCGTGTTGCTTTTAAAATGAGATTGTATTTTAAATCCGGTTCGTGCTAGTGCCATATGAAATAATTTTGGATAGTCCAGAAGTAAATTTTAAAATAAAACATGGACTCATGTTTCATAGATAATATGCCCTTTCATTCGAAGGAAGGCAAATAAAATAGAACAATATTAATTACTGCAGAAAATGTCATTCTGTTTATAAATTATTTCTATAATTTTAAATTTCTGTTAAATTATTTCTATAATCCATTTTTAACATGATAATAATACATGAGATAATAGTCATTTTAAAGGTTGTTCATAAATCTATAAACCATTCCTCATGAAATAATTATCTGACATACCCATTTTTTCATGGTCGTTTTTGATTTTTCAAATTTTAGTTCACAGTCTCCCTATATGTATATTTATATATCTCGTTCAAATTTTGAATCACTATTAAAATACTTTTTGTTAATATGCTCGCGTTCAAATACATTTTTTAGCTTGAAGTGGATGACGCTTGATGTTAACATAATTTTTTTTCTAATATTAATTCATTAATTTTACTTAAGTTAATTGATTTTTAATACGTTAAATAGAGTTTTAGCAGTTTGCAATGGAGATGGAATTTGAAAGGCAGTAGCTCAATCAGTAAAATGCAAAAATTTCAGTACTTTTCACGTGAAAGTGTAGAATGCAAGTTCGATTATTACGAAAATCAATAATTTTTTGATACTTAATAATTTTTTTCCTAATTATTTTATAAAAAGTAACTAAAATAAAAAAAAATTCTTTGTTGACCTAAGTAGGAATGTAGTTAAAATTGTTTGATTATTATTATTTATGTTTGATTACAACTTACATCTTTTTCTACTCTATCCTTCCCGTTTTCTTCGGCAACGCGAATGTGGAATTATACATGAGGCGCAATCTCCCTGCTCTAATAATTCCTATTCTCATAAGTCGACAATTATATAAAGTGCTGTAATTTTTATGGAGAAATTTGCTTAAAATTTAATAATTTTTTTAAGATAATCATTATTTTAGAGTACCTATAATTTAGAGTCTAATGTTAAATTTATAGCATTCAAATGTTTTTAAATATGAATGTTCAGTATATTCAAGCATTTCAGTTTATTGAATGCCGACTAAAAATCAGATTCCTTTATTTCTTTATAGTTTTGTTATAAACTAGTAATTATATTTATTACATATATATTAATACTAAAAGTTATTAGAAATCTTATTATTATATATAATAATCCGTTAAAGCAGTTTTTAAATATTTATATAAGATTTAATCATGAAAATCACAATATTTGCATAACCATACAGGTTTGTGAAGTTTCAGGAACTTTACAGACATTTCGACTAAATAAGCCATCTTCTAACTACTTTGAATTAAATAGCTGCTAATAACTCGTCTTAGTTTTGTTCAAATTAGAAAAATAGCCGAAATTTCTCTGAAACAAATCTATATTTTTCTCATCAGTCTATCTGGGTAATAAAAAAAAATATTTTTTCATTCAAATATTGATTAATTTGACGATTTACAATATACTTTCGTTTTGGTCGCTAAAATAAAACTTTTTTTATTTATTGCAAGAATTTTAATCATATTTAAATTATTTAAACAATAATCCAAAGAGTACTTTCATTAACAAGGCATTGGAAATTTTCACTTTATAATAAACAGTTTACACTGCTCAAAGAGTTATAAATTTTCATGTTATAATAGTTTATAACATAATAAACTTTATAATGGAAAATTTACATCATTCAAGGCATTGTAAATCTTTTTATTATAATAGATAATTTACATTACAACAGGCATTATAAATTACATCATAATAGGTAATTTACATTATAATGGACAATTTATATTATTTAAGACATTAAGAAATTTTATGTTATAATAGACAATAAACATTATAAAAAACTTAAGTTCTTACGTCATAATAGGTAATTTACATTATAATGGGCAATTTACTTTATAATGAGGAATTTAAATTTTAATAGGCAATTTACATTATGATAGACATTATAAGGTACAAAGAGTTACATTATAATAGACGATTTACATTATTCAAGCAATTTTAATTGACTACAATTAAAATTGTTTGGAATTATTTTGCACACTAAAAGACAATAATTCTCATGGAGATTATATCAAGCTATTTTATATTCAAATGTTAAGTTACTGGTGGATAAATAACGGATAAAAATATGGGAAGCCAAACACAAAACATGAATCGAGTCAATTGGTCAATGAAGACTCTCTGGAGGAAAGAAAAACAATCATTCTCTTGCTTCTTTGGTTTATTCCTCTCTCGGTTCAGATAAGGTATTTTATTATCTTGCAAGATAATAAGATATTTTATTATCTTGTTAGATAATAAGGTTTTTATTATCTATTTACTATAATATCATCTACCAAATTAAGTATTTGTCCTCTGTTTGTTTTGCGTCTTTTGCGATGCACAATAATAATAAATTAAGATGCAAGTATGTTGTCTTTTGATCTGCTGGATGTAATTTGCACCTGAAATAGTATTTTTCTTAACATTTTGTATCAAATACTTGTTATTAATTGTATTAGAGCTAAATAGATTTGAACATTGCATAGCTTTTATCAAATTAATAATTCTTGTAAATTTGAATCCTTGAAAACAAAACTAATATACTTTAAATTTGAAATGGCATTATTTAGTTATAAATATTTACAGTTTAGGAAACGGTAATACAAATAAATAGTAATAAGAATTAATAATTGTTATAGTAGAAATAGTAATTGTTATGATAGAAATATAATTTTTATAGTAAATAGTAATAGAAGCAAAACATTTTGTAAGCGAAAACTGTTTTGAAATCTCTTAGTTTAGCCCCTCCATATATATGATTTTTCAGTTTTATATGATTATATTAACAAATGCCGAAATAATTTCTAAATGTTTTTATCAATATTTTCTTCTCATAAATTTATTCCAAGTTATAATTTCATTAGAAATAGTGGTAACTGTCAAAATTCGACTTTGGATTGTATGGATGCATATGACTGCTGTGAAAGATGCTATTTGATTCGTAGCTATTGCATGCGATGGCTTAATATATGGCAGGTTGGCGTTAATTAATGCATTATTTATTAATTTTTGTTGTATTAACTTATATTTTATTGACAAATCGTTGAAACTAGATCTATGTATGGCAGAACATAGTATTAAGACGGATATTTTACCATCTGTGTTTGCAACAATGTAATGTTAGGAGGCTTATCATATAATATCCAACAAATAAACTGTGAATGCATGCTGGCCTGTCTCTTATAATAATCCTATGCCTAGGTTTTGAAAAAGTTTCTGCATATTATATAATTTAAGACTTGGATGCCTGATGAATGCATTATATATATATATATATATATATATATATATATATATATATATATATATATATATTATATTATATTGATGCATGTAATTGTGTTTGCATACTGATAATTCTGCTATTTAAACTCGACTGCCAGTTGATAGATTGCAGATATTGCATGAGATGGCTTAATGTTTGCGTTAATTAACGGATTATTTATTTATTTTTTGTTGTATTGATGATCTTGTTGTACTGAATTGTCGTGTGAACACGGAAAGGGGATGCAGTAGTTTCTGAGGGTAAAGACACCTTAGCACCCGCAGGCAGAAGTCTGACTTCCAGCTCAAATGAAGATAATGCCCACACACATTCACTTGCATAACCCCTTTATACAGGGGAGCTCAATCACGCATCTCACAGATAGAACACAAGGGAAGAACAACCATGCCCAAACCAGGACTTGAACCCGGGAAGCCCAGATCACGGGGAAGACGCCCTACCCCTAAGCCAGGAAACCGGCTTTTCTTGTATTAACTTATTTATTGCATCCGTATTGCTAAAACTCAAAGAGCTATATGTGAAAAAGCATAATAATAAGTTAAAAATTTAGTTGGCCATTTATGTTTGTAACAATGCAATGTTAGGGTTGTTGTAAGTTATTTCTGTCCATATGGAAAAAATAGATACATTTGTTAGTACACAGTTGAAACTTATCATTTGAATAAGGTTTACCATTTAATATCCGACAAATAAATTATGAAGGCACATTAAATTTTCTTTTTCAAGCACCATTTTCCTATAATATCTATGTTTGCAAGAGCTTCTGCATTTCACATCTTTTACGACTTGGATTCTTGAGGATTCCATGATACGGCATTTGTACTTTTATCCTGAAAATTCTCTAATTTCTTTTTCGTCGCAGAAACCATTTCTGAGTCTCGTAAGTGCAGACTTAATGCTCCAAAAGGAAACGTTAACCAATACAAGAAAACAAAAACAAACAAACAATAAATAAAACTTAACATCAACAGAAAAAAAGATTATTTTCTAGCATCGTGCTCTACTATATATCTATACACACACCTCTGCTACCAGAATGAAAGAAAAGAACGGAATGCTAACGTCCAAAGAGCGATGGTATCTTTTCGCTGCTTTTTATCTAAAAGAAGAGAGTGGAAATAACAGAAAAAATAACCAAAATCCTCGCCAACAGCAACAAAATTGCGGAAACATTTTTCGCGTGCCTAGGAGGGTGGAAAAAGAAATGAGTTATACAACACCAACATTGTAGGTGAAGAAATCTTACTCAGCAGTAGAACCAAAAGGGAGAAAAAGTGGGGAATATATAGATATATGAAAGAAAGAATGAAAAAAAAAAGCAAAGAAAACAACGGGCTTTCGTGGAGAAGATCTTCAGTTGACACACGCCAGAAAGAACCACGTTTTTCCGACTAGTTTACGCGTCGGGTACATGGATCCAGCGGTTAGGATTGGTGCCAGGATAACAGTTAAGTTTTTCCTAGATATTTCCTTGACTTTTTTTTTTTTACTTTCTCTTTGTTTCAGTTTTTAACAAAAGAATACTTTTCCTTTTTTCTTCTTTTCTTTTTGTTCAACTTTGCTTTGTTTTGATTGAAGGTTCTTTAATTGATTGCGGTCACTGAAACATCAACGCTGCGATTTTATCTGGTGTGTCCCCCCCCCAAAAAAAAAGTAAAAAAAAAAAAAAGGTTTAAAGGGGATTTTGGCTGAAAAAGTATTTGTCATGAGCCGTTTAAAGTTTTCACTTAATTTTGGTGTTAAGTCAGGAAACTAATGATCCAATATTGGAATGAGTTTCACTAGTCGATCAAATTCAGCATTTATCTGGTGTGTTTGACAAAAAAGGTTTTAAAAAGGATCATGGCGGAAAACTTATCTGTCATGAGCCGTTTAAAATTCTGTGCTTAGTGTAAAGTGAGGGAACTAATGAACAAATATTGGAATCACTTTCACGAGCCGATCAAATTCAGAATTGAGGAATGCGGTATGATTAAATTATTGCACTGCGTCAAACAGAATATTGATTTAAATGCTAAATTGCAGCTATGAGCATATAATATTTGAACATGGTCTATTTATTCCCGCTTGATTAAGCAAATAAAAGCCTCGCTTCTGAAAATTTTGTATTATATTAAGAGTAAAATCAATAATTTCTTAATAATATCATATTAAGAGTAGGAAAAGTTTCTCAAAATGTATTATTGACTCAAAAATCAGATTTGGTGTTTAATGTAGTTGTTTAAAATGGTATGGTTAGAGGAATAAAAGCACAATCAAGTCATTCCATCAACTATTTAGTTTAAAATTTTGAATTTTAATAAGTGTCAGATATATCAGTGCTAATTACTAATTAGGAAGAAGGTGAAAAAGAAATAATATTATAGAAAAATATATAATAAGCAAATTATTATACGATATAATAATCTGTTATTTTGATTTAGATAACTCATAATTATTTAAAGTAGTGGATTTATTTAAATTAGTTTTTTTTTAGTTCGTAACGTATTTTACCAAGATCATTTTATTTATTTAATTGGATTGCTTATCTGCAGTTTTAACTTTAAGACAATATTTACAATCACTTGCTTGGTATAGACAGCAGTTTGAGAGTGAATTCAAATTGTTGCTTTATAAATTTTACTGAAAATGAACTGAAAACAGAAAAACACTAACTGAAAATTTGGTTACACAAACCACTTAAACTAAGATTTATCCGTGAATTATTAAATGTTTGACTAATTCTGAAGTTAGATATTGTTTTATGTAAAGTTTATATGGATTTCGATTCAAACTAACTCAAATTAAAACGGTTTAAGGGTAGGTGCCGTTTAGTAGAGACCTTGTATGCTTTCCTTAATCGTAGGTGAAAAATAAACGGAAGATTTGACCTTTCAGTTGGAATGACTCGGTTTTGAGAAAGTCATCGGCAACATCTCAGGGCAGTCTTCTACTTTAGTGATTATTAAGTCGTTCTGTAAAAAGTATTTTTCGCAGATTGTGACGCATTCTTCATTGTACAGGATAATTGCATTCTGCAGAATTTTACTTTTCTTTTTGTGCATTTTTGTTGCAAGCTTCCCTGGACTTATGCATATAGTAGAATTTGGCGAAATATTCCGATTTCTGAATGTGGCAGAGTTTAGTGAAGTATTCCGATTTCTGAGTATGACAGAATTAGGCGAAAGTTTGAATTTTCTGCCAACGAGAAAAGTGATTCAATATATCATGTCCCAAAAATTTAACAGCATTATGAGTTGCAATGAAAAAATAAAATATACCTAAAAGAAAATAAAAAATCTTATCTTATAAGCAATTGTCAAAACTTTCATTTTTAATGAATTTTTAAAACCTTAATTTTAACAAGAGATTTGTCTGTCAGATTACATTAATAAAAGTAATCAATAATCTGTGTTTACTACAAAACGACCTATATGAGAAATCAATACTAATACTTTTAAAGCATTTAACCGATTTTAAAGTATCTGCATTAATAATCGTTCACTGTCAACAAATCAGATTTGTTGTTTCCTTGGAATTCAACAAATAAACTCTTTCTGTTTGTTCTTGTCGAATAATAGCTGACAGGTTGGAATTCCAAATAAATATTTTATCTCATCTAATTTTGAAATGCATATTCATTAATATTTCAAAAGTCTCGATTGGGAAAACACAACGACCGAGTCTAATAACACAACAGAATAAAATATGTATAGAAAATTCCCAAGACTTTATCCATATTTTAATACTACAAATATGTCTCCATTTTTCGCCTTTCCGTCAGGAACAGCAATGATTACCGTTTACTTCTAAATTATTCATCTCAATGTTTGTTTTAGTTTAGGCTAATATGAAGAAGCCAAACATGCATACCGCTTTATATTCTGTTTCGTACTTGGTTCTTGGAATATCATATGCTACAAAAGAACAACAGATGTTTGCTTTAGTCTGTGGCATGAAGCACTGGATTTTTTTTCTTCTCTTGTACACTACAACTTTCATATTCCTTTCATGTATACTAAGAACTCTTGAATGCACAAACAATGGCTGTTTCTGTATTCTTTTTATGTTCCACCCTTTCGACTGTTCTTTTGGAGTAGCAGCAGCACATGCATCCGGAAATTTCATTTACTAAGTGACTTTGGTCGGGATATTTCTTTCTGCGTCGTTTTCTGCCAGAAATGTCAGACGTTAGCTACTGCATCCTTTTACCCTTTTTTTTTTTTTTTTGCTTTCTTTTCTTTCACTTCTGAAATATTAATCTAAGTGAAATGCATTTTCTGAAAACTCTGACTCTCGACTTCTTTTTTCATTTCTCAAACTTTGCTCCTAAGAAAAATGAGTAGACAACCTCCTCCACCCCCTCTCCCTTAAAAAAAACTGTTGGGATATTAAGTTCAAGCATATCTAAAGAAAATTGGATTCTAGAAGTATACTCAGTTTTTTTCGTAAAGTTGAATACAAATCGACGTTTTAAGAAAGGCATTATTTTAATGAAGCGTTGAGAAAGACATCATTTCACTGAGTATTTAATTCTTGTATAAAGAAAGTAGTTTCATTGAACCGAATCGAAGAATTGAATGAAGTAATTTGCACTGATTTTGTTTCACTGAAAAACAAACAGATTTTTCAATTTTAATCCAACGTTAGATTACTTAATACTCCAACAATGGATAATATACAGTTTATTACTATAATTAATAGATTGCATGAAATTAATTAACCCGCAACTGGAGGCATGAATTTTCTCTCTTTATCTTGAAATTAATTTTTTAAGGAACAGAAATGTTTATTAATGTTCCGAGTTCGATAGTAATTTAAATAATAAAAGTCCAAAGAACCGCTCAAAAATGATAGTCATAATTTGATTTATTGCTCATGCGGTTTCTATTTACAAAGTATAAACCAAAAGAATATGGAAAATGCATTAGATTTTGAAAAGTTTTCAGACTTTTTGTGTAGAATGTGACTCAGCTATAACAGAAAATGGTGTCCTAATTCAGAAAGTCTTCTTTTACTTAACTTGGATGTAACTATCTGAGTGCTCTGTAGATGTAGTTTTAAAATGTTAAATGCAAATTAAAACTTAATTAAAAAAATGGAGTGGTAAGAAATTAATTGACAAAGATTACTGCTATTTGAGTCTTTATTTAATCATTTCTTACATATTAATTAAATTAGGATGAAATCCTTAGTGAAAAAAATTGCGATTTTCATCATCATTTTCTTTGTATACATTTTCATGTTTGATTTATTTCAATGTAAAAAGCGCTTTCATAATCGATTTTTTTTTAAATATTTACTTACAGGATTTAGTTTTCAAAATTTCAGATATATTTATTTTTGATGGTGATAAGCCATTGCAATATTTTTAAATATTAAATATTATGGGATTCATTATTAATTCCATACATGTGGTGCATTCTGGTAGTGAATTTGAGAGGAAAACATTGATCGCAGAATAAATCATATGTTCAAACTTTCCAATTTTTACCCATATTTATATGAATAGATTAATTATTAATGGCCTACATGTTGTGTATTCTAGTGGTGAAGCTGAAAAAAATAATTAATCTCGGTTTTAACTAATGAATATTGAAATTAATTTTAAATTTAAGACTAAGAATCTGAAAAAAAAAAAAAAGGATTTGAACACAAAAGTGTTAATTTTTAGAAGAATAATAGACTGTTCAGTGATCATTTTTTTCTTTTTCTTTTTAAATTACAACCTGTCACCTCTTTACCACAGTATGAAGAAAGATTATTGTGATTGGTTGTTACGTTCATTAACAATTCAAATGACCGTTTTTAAATGATGAACAAATTTATATTAAAAAAGAGCATGCTTTATTTTCGTGTATTGCTATTAAAATCATTTGAACTTTTGAATACCAAATTCAGCTATAATCTTATTAGGAAACTTATGTTCTTTCTTTCTGTTTTCATAACCTTAGAAAAATTGAAATAAAAAATTACCTTTGTAATTCTCGGTAAAGAAGACGCCTTCAATATAAATACTATCCATCTTTATTTTTTTAAAAATAAATTGCAATTTTTTTGGAATTTGTTTTTTTTCTCCTCCAAATGATTGATAGGCTATTGAAATGAAATCGTATCAATATTTATTGTTACGGATTCCATCAGCTTGAAACAAAGCATGGGCATTTCGATCAATCCCAAACACACTGTAAGACAGCATGTTTTCCAAACACCAAAGGATGGTGGCAGGTTTTGTTTACCACGTACTCTCACGTCCCCAGCTGCTATAGGAGGTTGCAAGAATAACACGCAGGCCCTTCTGAACCCAAAGGGAAGAGGAGTGTTCCAGCAAAAGAAGCCATCTCTAATTGCATAGCCCAGGAAGAGAGAGATTCAAGGTTTTACGGTAGCCCGACCAACACGGTAATCATCAACTTTCTCCCTTTTTTCGGTAGACCTCTGAACATGTAATTTCGCAACGTCTGGCGCCCCCCTCTGATGGTCCACCTCTCGTCTATTTTGAGGGCATTGTCGTTGAAATTTCCTGTTTTTCTGCAAGAAATGAAGGGAACATTAATATATTTACAGGAGAGAAGAGAAGATCTAAGGATATTTATTTAGCTGATCCTTTAGTTGCTGGAGATGCTTTAGTTTAGTTTGCCGTTTTAGAGGATGCTTACGTAAGTTGTTCCGTTCGATTTTGATTTTATTTTTTGAAGTGAGCTTAATAGTTTAAAAAAAATATTAAAATCGATTGTTAGCCTCAAAAGAAGTGTGTTTCTTAAGCTTATTCGAAAACACACGTCAGACTTTGTAGTCCCAGAGAATATTTTTTCTTACTAAAAAGTAAAGAAAATTACGCTTTTGCTACAGGAAACTTTAATTGTGTGAAAATGCATCATCTATAATATAAAAGTAATTTTACACAAATATCAAATTTAATACTCTATATTTGTATTATATGTATCGGGAAATTTTCTAAAAACTTTTAAGAATTATTGCGTATTAAGAAATAAAAAAACAAATGCAAGCTTATAAAAATTATGAAATTATTACTTATTGATAAAAATTAAATTAGTGATTCTAAATTCAAAATAAAATTTAATTCAGAATTCCTTCAACCAATTTGATACTGAAATACTGGCTCAAGCATCAGACTTCAGATGCATGGACACCTATTTTCTAATACTAAAAAAGTGAGAATAATACTCAAAATAAAGTGGCAGCAGATAGCTTTCAAATAATCTTTAATATAGCTACTATGAGGCTGGAGGTTTTCAGATAAAAAATGTATTTTCAGTGTTTTTTTAAGTAGGTGCTCGGATTTCATAGGACCGATACATATTTTCGGATTAACATTTAGCATGATCATTGCATTCACTCGAAACGCGTGAATACAATAGTTAATAATTTGTTTTCTGAAATATTGCTTTTAGAAACCTGCGAATCTGTTTTATATTTCATATAAAATGGATGAAACAGAACTAATGCAGATAGTATTCTACAAAAAACATTTAAACATAGCTTTATTATGATGACAAAAAACTATAGCAGCAAGTTAGGTAAATCTGAAGATTTGCCTTAGAAAGTCAAGTAAAATTCCCCTTCCTCTAATTTTTTTTTTCTTAAATTTCTTTTTTTCCCATTAGTTTCATAAGAATTTTGAAAAAAGATTGCATCGTGGAATTTTCGTAGACAATATACTAATAATTTATTTGTTTAACCTTTGAAAAAAGGCAATTTTTTTTAATACAGATATAAATGTGAAAAAAGTTATAAACGTAAAAACCAACAATTAATGAATTTATGAAAGTATTATTTTTTGGCCTATTATAAATTAATGACAGTTATAATGCCTTTTTAGTTTACTCCCATGTTTTGCTTTTATTAAAGAATAAATATTCTTTCCTTCCTTTTCTGCTTCATCATAATTCGGCTTTGTTTTTCTTGCTAGTTTTTTGGAATAATATTAATTATTATCATTTTGAATAATGATAATCTATTCTAATCCTCGTTTTTTTTTAAATAAAAAAAAATCCAAACGTACTCCCTTTAATTCTTTCTCCTCCCAAAAACAAATGAACAAAACTCTGTTTTAGATAAAATGCTTTCTTTTATTTATTTTTGTTTTTTAATTTACGAATTTTTCGGATATAATTATTTTAATTTAAAAAATGTAATTTAATGTACTCATTTTACGAAACTGGATTCAAACTTTTTAACAGCTATGAATTTCCTTCACTAATAAGTTTTTTTTTTATTATTATTATAAGGTATCTTGATATCAGTTATTTTCAAAATCCAAGTGTAACCCTTTAATCTTATTTTGTAAACAAATATCAATAATACTTCGAATTTCACCCTATTCCCCAACAATGCATATATGATATAATAAAATCAGCTCATAGCTAAGTTTGTTCATCAAGCATTTTATTTTAAACTATCCGCTTCCAAAGCTCGAGCGAAACATGCAAGCCAAAAATCGATAAATTCAAGGATCTATACTTTAACAGTGTTGTGAATATAAAGACCCCTATATACTTTGAAAAAAAATCTGCTTTGTTTTTCACCGTAAGCTCCATCATCTAATTACTTCTTCATGTGGCCAGAAAAGTACGCAGAAAATGAGGGGTTCAAAACCGATACTATATGTTTAAAATAAAATAATGTGCAGAGATTATGGCAAAAAAATTCCCTCGTGGTTAAGGAATGAAAGCCTGTTACGTGTATTGGTTGCTCTATCCGTGTGCTTAAGGAAGCCAAAGGTCGCTCGCTACGTAGAGGATTAGAAAAGAATATTAATTAGATAATATTTAGTGGCTCGATTGCTATCGGTAATGTGATAAAGATCTAACTAAAATAATGGATGATTTTCTGTAAATTAGAGGAGCCTTATTTAACGATATATAGGGAATTTTCTTTCTTTATTTTTCTTTTGATTATTTATTAAACAAAGATAAGAGTTTTTTTTTTCTTTAAAATTTAAGAATCAGACGCAATAAAAATATGTAGAAAAAGTTTGTAGTTAAAAACTAGTAGTATAATTTTTTTAATTCAATTCCTACTTAGGTCAACTAATAA
>JAPMOQ010068102.1:1085605-1124523 GCA_026543055.1 Argiope trifasciata | reverse complement strand
GAAATCTAAACAATTTTGTGACATTCATCGCACCCATTTGAAATCTGAAATAACTTGCAGATTTTTATCAGGGGAATATCTCAGAAAATATCTGATATAAAAAAAAGTTCTTTCCCCTTCCATTCCATTCCCTCCCCCTCATACTAAGAATAACAATGCCGTTGCCATAGTAACCATAACCGTTGCCCTCAGTTACTGCTGCTAACAAATCACGCGTCTGCAGCATCAAAATATTCCGACTTCCCGCCGGGATACGAAGGAATATGAGTCAAAATTTTCCTCGTGATATTCCTTTTTTTTATTTTCATATTTATATATTACCTGATATGATTTGTTTTATATTTTTTTCTAACTTTTTTCTGCTCTCAGCATGCCGCCATTAATGCATATGCGTCGTTTCAGGCACGAAGGTCAAATTACATCAGGAGCTGGGGCTCCTAGCAAGATACTTTCATATCCTATTACTTATATGAGTTTTCTGACTACACGAAGACTCCAAACCCGTGATTGGATTTTTGTGCCTGGGTTTTATTAGGTTTTTTTTGCCCAATTTTATTCCACCGTCGGCGCCGAAGTAATTTAAGTTGGCCCTTTTTGCCGACCGTTAAATGTGTACTTAACACCCGTCTTGGCGAAAATGTAATTATTTTCCACTCTATTTCAATTTAATTTGGCGGATTATAGATTTCGAATATTTTTTTAGGGGATAATTTTGGGTATCGCTAACATTTAAGCGTAGCATGGTTTGTATGTGCTATTTGCATTGGAGCTGTGGAATGGAAAAGTAAGGATTTAATTAATTGAGTGTATTGTACACATAATCTAAATTAAATGTGCGGTGAAATATTATACTTTAATGGACTCTTAGTGATGTACGCTGTACTGCAGTTTACTGTAGGTTGTGCGTTGTACTTTTTTCTAGACTCTTCTGCTACTACTTTTTTACGCCGCAGTTTTTGTCATTTTTATTTGAAATTCGTTTACATTACTTATAGTATTTTGAATATATATTTTTATTTAATTGGTTTTTCTTATTCTATGCGTAATGTAACTCGAGGATCTGCAATCGATTTTTTTTTTTTTTTTTTTTTTGTTAATTCAAAATAAATATGCTTTCTTTATAGATTACCTTGTCCGCTATAAAATTCATATACTTCTGTACAAAATTTCTGGGTATGACACATTTTTTCTTTTATGAGCATTCCAAAAAATCCTTTTATCTCGGATATCATAAGGTCTTTCTTCATGAGCAGCTTTTACCAAGGAACTGGATAGCTTCAAAACTCAAAAAGCTTGATGAGTAAAATTTGTTACTCATAGCATTTAAAATGAGGACTTTAAAATGACAAATTTTGACTCATATATGTGAATTTATTAAATATTTAGATATGTATGATGTACTGATTACGTATGAATATTTTTTTATCGTACACCCATCTCACATCCATCAGTGCCATCTCACAAAATTTTACGATATTAATTGGTTACCATCCTATAGCCACAATACAAGTACTCTAAAGATTTACAAGACTGCGTTATATGACATTGTCAGCATAAAAACCGGTAGAAAGGGGTTCTAATAGTTAGTTATAAAAAAATAACTTGTGTATGTGTACAAAATTGCGTTTTTTAAAAAGTGAAAACCTTGTTTAAATATAAAAGCAAAATGTCAGAACCGTTTCCGAAATACACGAAATAAATTTTTATATGTGCTAGAATTGTTCGTCTAGCTATTGTTCTATTGTTCGTCTATTGTCCGTCTTGATATAGGGGTAGCGCGTCTTCCCCGTGATCTAGGGTCCGGTTGCGAGTACCGGTTCGGGCATAATTCTGTTTTCTATCTATATGGAGTGTGAATGTTCTTCCTTTAAAAAGGGGGTTATGTAAGCGAATGTTAGGCATGAAGTAGCTAAGTTGTTCTCTTGGCCCTAGTTGGCGCTACTGAAAAAACAAGAGTTGCTTACTCAGTTAAAATCATTGACTGATAATTGTGAGTGGTACCGTAAATTACCATAAATTCCAACACAGTAAAAACAGAATTGATTGTCTAAAGTTACTAGATACATTTTATTTGTTCTCCGATATTTAATTAATCTCAACTTTAAAATTCAACGATTTATTATTATAATTAAATAAACAATCGCCTTTTCATTTTTTTCATGTTTTATTTTGCACATAAACGTTGAGGTAAATGCTTAGCAAATGTAGTAAACTTATTTGTTTTTGAATGTATAAATTGAATTTTCAAGCTATTTCCCTCTTGTATAACTCATTTTAATGTTATTTTCCAATTTTTCTTACACTCATGAGAAAAAAATATGGATATGCCCTCTTTCTAATATTTAATATATAAGTCTTATCTGAGTGAACATGTATCAAAATGATAAACACTGAATAAAAATGTTTATATTTTCTCCGGAAAAAAGTCTGAAAGACGAAGAAGTCTTTCAACTGCAGACGATTTAACAACAACAAAAAAAAAAGTCTTGGCTTGAAGTAACAAAGTCATCAGTAAGCACATCTCTCATGAATGTGGATGGCGAAAACGAACAACATTTATGTAAACTCCAACAAATACAGCGCCAACCGTTGCTGTGTGGGAAAAGTCTGCAGAATTAACATAAAAACCATTCCGTCCGAAATCAGAAGGAAGAAAAAGATATACTCAAATGCGGAAAACACGACACGAGCAACAACATTAGACAAGAGGGTTGGAATCAAACATCAGAAATGATAAAAAATAAAAAATCAAGAGGAAGGAGATCTTGAACATGGATCAAAAAATCTTTTTGCGAACGAAGAGGAACCCTTCACTGTTGATGGAAGGGGGACGGTTGGAAGAAAAAAGAAACGAAGTAAGTTTTAGGAATGAAAGCCTGAAAAGAAAGAAGCAGAGCACAGCAAATAAGGCAGGCTTGAGGCAAAATCGAAAGCATCGTCATTTATGTGTATGCATATCAAAGCGCGATTTCAGGTGACTTTGCTTACACATGCCAACAAGGAAAGGAAAAAAAGTTTGTTTGTACTTAGATTTCATTTATGTATTTTTGTTACCGACATTATGTCTTAAATAAAATGTTTTAGAAAGGGGTCCTTTACAAAATAAAGTGCATTCAAAACATTCAAATATGTTTGAATGTGCTTCATTTGACGTAAGTTGATAGTATCCTAATCTGAGGTCTTTGATATTCATTGAAAATGGAGTTAGTGACTCTGAACTGCATTTTGATCATGTAAAAAAACCTAAATGGACACCTTACTCGTAATCAAGGATGAAAAGACTTTTCCAGGGTACGAACTATTTCTAATTTTTCCAGCATGTTGGCGGTTCGCCAAGTGGCGTAGGTAAAGTGAGCTAAAAGAAGTTAAAATATTTATTATTACTTTATAATAAATACAGAATATAAACTTAATTACATAACTACAAACATCATAATAATAGCCATAAATATAATAATATCAAAAGATGCATTTAATGTCAAACAATTCAAAATATATTAGAAAATAAATCATTTTCTTCTACAGTTAGTTCTCATAGTTATAATTATACGAAGACTTATCCGCCAGTCTTTAATAACTCGGTGTAGAATCATTAGCCGCTAATCTTGCAGTGGATTCTAAGTGGTCGTCTGTGAGACGGGAACGCATGTTGTCTTAATTATAATCATCGTTGAAAATTCAGATTCAAACAGATTGGTAGGGCCAAAGAACGATGTTAAATGATATGCAACTTTTTCTAAATTAGTATATTTTACTTCGTTCATTAGATTTTAATTGTTATTCATAGGATCTAAACTGTTTTTTAAACCTTGTTGTCCTTTTGAAAAAGAAAAACTTTGTTTTCCTCAAGATATAAAAAGGATATCTTGAGGAAAAGATATTTTCAGTTTAAAAGTCTATATTTTTATATTTTCAGTGATTTCTTCCACATTGATATTATGAAGTAGGAAACACATGAATGTAGCAATTTGTTCAAGTGTTGTAAATCTTGAAAACCTCTTTCGGATTCGGAGTGAAGTTTTACTATTTCATCATAGTATTTCTTTTTGTTTAATGTACCTCCTTTTTAAAACAACATTCCGGAAATATGTTGGATATTTTTCATCGGTGCTCCATAAATATATTTCTTTAAGTATGCGCATATTAGATCTTAGTAAAGGCGATCACCCGAAAATTTCTTGGTTGTTCACCGATCGATAGAGATCAATTTAACAATTTCAACGGAACCGACAAGATATCTCGTCTTTCAAATACTTCCAGTTACAGGTTTCTGTGGGCTAAAATTTGTCTTTTATACCAATTTAAAATATTAATGAAAAAAGTAAAAGTGTATTACAAAATTCAATCTATCTAAACTGGCATGAGAGGCTAACTTTAGCCGACTGTTATCCGTAACTGGAAGTATCTAAAAGACGTGATATCTAATCGGTAGCATTGAAAGTGTGAACCCCCCCCCGCGCAGCTCTATATCATTGGTTGAGTGGGTCTAATGCTAAGGTCTTATTCATATCAGAATCCTATACTTAAGAATATTCTACACCAGTCCGCACAAACAGGTAGTCGGTCACCCTAGATCTGAAGTGCGGATCCAGGCTGCAATTGTAAAGTTTCGACTTTGGCACAAAAGGGATTTACGTTTGTAACCTGATTTCTCTAATATGTCGTGTGCATGCCAGGTGCACTTAAAAAAAAGAAGTGCTTCGTGTTAGATCAAACGTGCTTCCGTTTTTGTGATATGGAAGATTGAAGAGAAGGAGAAGTAGCTTAAGTATTTGATTTTCTATCCGCAGCTCAAATTTATGAGATCCATACTAAAACAGTTTTCCAGTTGTTTCAAAAGATATTAAAAAAACCAAACTAACCATTTCAACATGAGAATATGTAGTTAATATATATCTTATGCAATTAATATATATAAGTAATATGCCATTTTAAATAATTTTTTCTATTATACGTTGTACATTTATTCAGTGTAAGCATTTCTTTCAATGAAATTATTTACAATGTAGCAATTGTTCTCTGGATGTGAGACTCCCTATTCTATTCCTAAAATTATTGGTCTATTCTTATGGATAGATATTTAGTTTAAGTTATATACCTAGTTGACATTTAGAAATCTTTTATTTATGCTATGAATGTGAGAGGTATTAAAATTTAAAAAATAAAGTCAACGTTAGTAAAAATCCTATTAAAAATAATGATGACTTTTATAATTGATTTTTAATAGGTATTCATGTATCGTGGATTGGTATAAAATAATGTAATTTGGTAATATATTATTAGTACAGTTGCATTATAACAAAAAAAAATGTTCATCATTTCTTCGACTGAAACTGACTGAATTATAAAACTTATATATAACTACTTCCTAGTGCATGCGTAATAGCAGTGCCATGAGTTCTTTGTAAAAAGAGAAGAGCTAACGACTTATTAGCAGTTCGTTCTTGACTATTGATGTGTTATTGATTGTTGTTGATGATTGAATATTGATTTGTGCTTGATATGGGCCCTATCTTATCTCAGTATGCTGTATGCTGTACTCCAATGACACTAGAAAATGTAATATGGTGGTTGTTCTTACACAAACCTGCATTAATGAAACAGAGCATAAGATGGGCTGTTGTGAACATCGAAATTGATAGTTAACACAGGCAACTGACAGTTGGAATAGGTTGTAAACAAGGAAAGGTCAGAATATTTGAAAATGCTGTGCGGCGTACAGGGGTCCTTAATATTGATGAATAAAAGTTTATTTTCTATGAGTTTTTTAAATTCATTCATAACTGTACTTCCTCAGCGCCAATATTTTCCCTATCGGCAGCTTCCAGTTTTTATTATTATTATTTATTGCTGTATTTTTTTTTCTATTCCTTCCATGTTCTGTATATGAAATAGGATTTCCTTTTGGTTTAGCTACAGATGCCTCAAAGCAGGGAAAGTTGTTTTATGGCCATCCTGTAGATAGATCTTTTAGATTTCATTTTAATCTGGCCTATGTTATATGTAGTCTAACTACTTTAAAAATAACGTTCTTTCTTCCGTTCAAACATCAATATTGAATGCCTATTTATCTCT
The DNA here is from genome assembly GCA_026543055.1 of Argiope trifasciata. Lineage (NCBI taxonomy): Eukaryota > Metazoa > Arthropoda > Arachnida > Araneae > Araneidae > Argiope > Argiope trifasciata. The sequence goes on along the minus strand of JAPMOQ010068102.1, from coordinate 1,118,448 downwards.
ACAACATCAGCCCTAAGAATCAAGCAAAGGGAGGAATAAAACGGAAAGTTTGCGTGCATTTGCACACTTTCTCTCTCGCTTTAAATCAAATCTTAGACGAGCCTCCAAGAGAAGCAAGCAACTGAGAAAGTGTGTCATTATCACGCAAATAAGTCATGTTGTTTCAGTTTTAATTAAATAACGGTAAGAGAGAGAGAGTGCCGTTTTTAAAATTCTTGGCGGGTCTGTTTTCGCCGAGAAGAAGATGCGCTTTTTAATTAAACAATACGTAGCAACAAATGGCTCCCAAGTGGACGTCCGACTTCCTTTTCACTGGATGCAATTAGACCTCAGCCGTCTCGGTTGTAAATTATTCATTTACATTTGTTGGTAGGACTCCTTTCTAATAGCGCAATCAATAGGGAAGGCCTGCCCCTCTTATGGAAGAGGAGAGAAGGGATCGACTGCAAATGAAAAAAGTGATAGCCAATGCTCTAAAGTGTTTGTTTATTGTTTACGAAATCCAGTTACTTGGTGGAAAAAAGCAGCTCCTGCCAAAAAAATGCAAAAAATAATGACTTTGGTATGAGAAGCAAAAATATTGGATATGATGTATGCTTTTACAGTTAAAATATTAATTTTTTTTAAATCCCCAGAAAAATTTAATTAATGATAATTAACGCATCGGAATATAAATTTATATTTTTATCCCAACTTGATAAACTATTAATCTGAAGCACTGATTATTTCTGATCATCAGTGTTTCAAATTAATAGTTTCTAAATTTCAAATAAATTAAATAAAGCGAAAAGACAATTCTTAATTTTTTTAAGTTCACTATTGTTAATTTTTATTCATTTTGAGAAAACGAAGTTAATCTTTTAAACTGTCTTTTAGTAAGGTATATATATATATATATATATATATATATATATATATATATATATATATATATATATATAATCATGTATGCAATAATAAAATTGGCATTTCCATGCTCGATATTGGTACGAATCATTTTTTGTAGCATAAGAAATGAGCCTATGTTACAAGCAAGATTAATGGAGGGCAGTTTCTTTTGACATTTTTTTCTTACTCATGATTATTAAGAAGAAAGTTTTGAAGAAAATTTTCTGTTTCGGGTTGCTCATAATTGAGTTACAAAGTAATAATAAATAACTAAAAAATAAAATTTCAGAAAATCTTTATCTAAATTTTTTCTTAAAATAAAAATAATTGTGCTCTTACATTTTTAACAATAACTTTAATATTGATTTGCAACACAATTGTAATTTTTTAATTTTTCTAAATTGCAGAGAATAAACAAACAAAATCCAAATTCGCATATTCCTTTATGTAGTAACTATAATTAAAAGCCATTTGTAGAAATACATCGTTTGAAAAATCGGAGAATTTTCTCTGAGATTAATTTAATTATTAGAATTTATTAAGAGATACACTCTTAATTTACATGTAAGAATTAACACAGTTTTGCAATTTAAAAATCTAATTATTTATTTGAGAAAAATGTAATGTCACCGTTTCAAGTAAGACTGGTAATTAGAAAAATTCAAAATAATAAAGCTCGATTTTATATCATGAGTTGTTTAGAATTTGCGTAGCACAATTTCCCTATAAATTATACCAACCAATATATATTTTAAAGCTTTTGGTTATTTAGTATAATGATAATTTAATCGCAGAACTTCGCTTTTTCTTTCCTTTCTTTCGTAAATTTCCTTATTGATAAAAGTTTTATCTTTACTTGCAACTATGTATTTGTTAGAATTTTTTTAATAGATTATAATAACTAGATACTTAACCGTTGTTCTCATTACACATTGTATCTATCTATATTTTGCTTTTTTCTAAGATTCTGTACAGTCTTTGCTGAAATAAACGAATTGATAAATTTGTACAAATAGTTGGAATTAATTTTCGGTACTTATTGGTTTTGATAGTGACGAAAGAGCGCCAAGAAAAAATTTCGCCAAATTGTAAAAAAATGTATACTTAAAGGCATAAATATATAATGAGTGCTTAGTTATGGATCAAATCACGTGTAAAACACGTTGCTGCCAATTGATATCGCCAAATTAGTGAACATTTTTTTTGGCGCTTTTTGATCGCCGTTACTACGAGAAGTGCCCAATTTCCTGTTAAATATATCATAAATTTTTATAAAGAGTATCTTGAAATTTTTTTATTAAAAGAAACATTGAATTCATAGGTAAGATCATAGACAATGTTTAGTTATGGAAATGTTTAAAATAAATCAAACTTAAACAGGATTTTTTTTAAATTTCTTCCACTCTTGGATCCTTATTTAGTGTAAAAGAATTTTCTCTTTGGCCGGTAAATTAGAAATTATTTTGAGAAAAGACATTTACTAGGAAAAATTTTAAAAAAAATCGAAAATAATTTTTTTCGCACCAAGAGTTTGCTTTCCACAAATATTTAAAATTTTGATGATTCTATATTACTACTTGTAGCCTATTTTGGAAAAAAAGACCCACAGTGACTTTCTAGAATTTCAATTCGGTTTTGTTTATAATTTAAGTGATTTTTGTTCATTGAATTTTCATGCTTCATATAAGAATAATGTTAAATCTAGAATTTTTTTCGATATTGAATTACTAAATATGGAATGAATTTTCATTTATGCTGCATTTTTTATATAAAATGAAAGTTTATTCATTCCATATAAAGAAATGAACTTTTATAGAATAACATTTCTTTCAAATATTTGTTATATTTGAATCTGATTCGAAGTAAGTTTTCACTTAATATTGGATTGCTTTGTTTATTCTGAAACCATAAAAACGCTTACTTTAAACATAGTATATCACTTTCTGATACAACCTCATTTTAAACAAAGCCTTTTCAATATCTGTAAGGGAAAACCGACCTTCATTCATAAGACGGCAAACTTCTAAAGTTTCTGTCTCGAGAAATGTCGATCCCAGCAAGAAATGGAATCTTCGAACAGAAGAAGATGCTCAATCGGAATTTATACAGCTGAAATATAAAACTTCTCTCTCTCTCACTTCAGCGTACATCCCCTTCGCTTCTCTTCACTCGTAGATATATAAATTTTTTTGAAAGACGAAGAACAAAAGGAAGGAGAAAAAAATCGAGGCATATTTTTCTTCGAGTAACTTCAAACGACTTCGCGAGTATTCGCTGAAACAATGACCCAAAAATCGTCTGAGTATAAAAGTGTAACATATAAAAATAAAAATAAAAAAGAGCGACGAGTAGCTTGTCGTGCAGACGATATAAAAAGAGAAAACGAAGAGAAGTGAAAAGGGGAAAAATAATAGGGAGAAGGGAGGGTGGTAAAAAAAAGTTCCGAATTCAAGAGCGAGGGAAAACGGAAGGAAGTATAGGAAAAGCGAAAATACAAAAGATGGTGTGGCAACACTTTGGAACAAAAACAAAAACTGTTCACTTCATACGGGGTGTGAGTTGGGGGTGGGTAGGAAGAATCTTTGGAAACTTGTAAAAGGTAAGCGTTTATGACAAAAGAAGTGTATAGAGGGGATGGAGGGTGGTTTGAGTCAGAGGAACCCGAAAACTGGAAAAACAAAACAAACTGATGTTGGCCGGAAACTAAATCGTAGAAGAAAGCTACAGCTAGGAGGAAAAAAAAAGGCTGCAGCTGAAAAAAAAAATTATTGTTGTAGTAAAAAGAAAGTGCGAAAAAATTTTCACTGACATACTAGGTAGCTCCTTCATTGTTTGAAAAAGCGTCTGTACTTGGATGTCGACAACTATTGCCTTGCACGATTTTTTTTTCAGAGAGTTGGAAGTTGAAGGGAGTGGATTGTTTTTGCAGCTCGAGAAAAACTGGTTTCCTTATAGAGTATCGAATGAAAGCCGGTCAAATTGAAGGAAAGAAATATGATTTTTTGATGCTGTTAAGGTGTTCAGCGTGTGTGTTCCTTCGGTCGTTTTTTTGTTGTTGTTGCTGTGCTATATCAGGTGTAATTCTTTTTCAGTAAAGCGAACATATATTTAGGTTATATCCATTTCACTTCTGTTCGTCAATACATTTAGTGTCAAAATGCTATTAGTTGCTTTTTGTTCAGAAAAAAATATATAAATTATATATTACTGCCCGCTTCAAGAGTATTAACCAAATCAAAAGCATAAACCAATAAAAATTGCAATGCATATTTTTTCATATGAATCTGCAATTCAATTGAACTAGTAATTGTTCCTAGTACTTTATTGGGATTCTTTAGTCGAATCACCCCTTCTTGATTTAATAAATGAAAAACTTTATGACTGAAATTCAAAAACTGGACTCTTCTCCTGGTAAGTAATATTTTTCAAAAAATAGAAGTTTGGAAAATTGGCTGACGAATGCAAACTTATTCAGTATGGTATGATCTAAGATACCAACTGAAACAACCTTTTGAGATAGAGGTACTTTATGAGAGTTAGAGAAAATACTGCATTTACTATAATATATAATGCTACATTTTTTCAATGTTAGTTTTAAATTATTGCATAGTTAATTGTACAAAGGTTGTCTTGGTATTTTATGAAATCAGAAACGATAATACTACATTTATAAAATATGTGATACTACATTTTTTTCAATATTAGTTTTGAATAATAATAATTTTATGGTTAGTTGTACACAGGCACTTTATAAAAGTTGGAAAAGAAAATATTACATTTATTACAATAAACTACATTTCTTCAAGAATTTTAATTTATTTCATGATTAGTTGTACAAAGGATGTCTTTGTTTTGATTTTGAGTGATAAGATTTTTGTATACTGGAAAGGATCTTCACAGTGAATCCATTAACGGTTAAACAATAGTAAGATTCTAGATGCATAACTTATCCAGGTGAAAGTTTAATCTCATTTGATCTGTCTTACTAAATTACGGGTTATTGATGCTATAAAATTATTAAATAATTTTGCCTAGAAACTCTTATAATATTTTATACTTATGATTCTATTACTGAAGTCTTTATTGGGAAAAGAAATTAAAATATATGTAAAAAAGGAATAAATTATAACTGTTTTTCTATATTATTGGGTGCAAAAAGTGTTATTAGGTTAAGGTTATATGCCTGTTAGAAAAATGAATGTGATGCATTTCATTCTTCACTACAGTTAATAACCCATTTTTGATCACAAATTTTTACAATATATATATTCGTACAATGTAAAAGTCATGGAGTAGTACATCTCTATGTATATAGATGCGTTTGCATAAACAGTGTCATTAAGAATTTTTTTGATGATTTTAATGAATTATTAAAATATAATTTAAAACTTTAAAAAAGTATGCGTTGATTTTTTTTTTTTTTTTTGATTTGCAGATATAAATAAAATGTTTGGCAAAAATGACTTTAAAATATTTTTTTTCAGTATGTGTATAGTCACATGATAACATGAAATTTCCTTTTGTTGTAAACCAGCTCTCTAAAAGAACTCTTTACACATATTCAAAAAAAACATATTCCGAAAAATATATTTGTTAAATTGCTTGTTCAAGATTTGCTTTCATACTTTAATTCAAACTGTTAAGAAAAAGCGAAACTTTTTAGTGAATTTGTGGAATAGTAATATAGATTTAATGCAATGTATAATATTTTTCTTATATGAGTTTTGCTTAATTTGAAACATATATATTCTCAATTAAAATAACATAAAACTGTCCGTGAAAATTCTTTAATGGAGTTATGTATATCTTATTTCAGCAAGAAATTATATTTGTAAAAAAAAACTTTGCTAATGTTTGTTTAAAATAAAAATATGGAAGGCTTCGAAATTTTACAAACAAAAATATTTTAAATTGGATGTTAAAATTTAATATTATATTTATTTCTGTAAATATCGTCCGACATTTTTATTTATGCGGTAAGAGATTTTACAAAAAAAAAATTAATCAAGTTTATTATTATTAATGGTTTCCTTATTAATACGTTTCTTGTACTATTCTTGTATGATTTGACTTAAAGGACTACTAGATACGTCACACCATTTTATTTATTTATTTTGTTGTTTAGAAAATTAAACTTGAATATATAGTGTGCATGAATTGACATTCTCCTCTGGTAAATATAATAAAAATGGAGGAATTCTATAGCCGAAATGTAAAAGCTTACTGAAAATATAATTTATTGTTGAGAATTCTGAGGTGACTCGTTATTTATTTCATCAAAACATTTAAAATACTTTCTTTAATTTTAGAGAAATAATTCAAAGACTAGAAAATTGTTTCTGTGTTTATTATCTGTTGTATACTTTTAGATTACTCACAGTGCTGTAAAGTTTAAATGTGTTTGATTTAAGTTATATTTTATTTAAGTAAATTTTTGTATTAAATTCAGTTTCAGTTTTTAAATAAATTCTATAGTAAGTTACTGAAAATATTTTTAAATTATGGTAAGATTTTTTTATTAAGTAGATTAATTAAAACTATATAACATAGACTATGTATTTGAATAAACTCCATTTTGGGAAAATTTCAACTGAAAAAAAATTCCTTGGTAAGTTCTATAGCCAGTTATGGTAAAATAATAAATGGGGAGCCTCAAAATCAGTACAAAACTTAAATAACTCTTAAGAACTATGTTTTTCAGTGTCTTAATTTGGAATCCCATTTATTGATCGACTTCGAAAATCCGATCTAAAAGGGAAGTCTGTATGTAGACAAAATCGTTCCGTGAAAAAAATGGTGAGCTGGATGTAAAAAGCAAGCAAAGCCAAAGCAGCTGCTCGTAATCCGCTTGTAAATTCTGTTATTTCTAAGGAATCCCTGTCAATGCCACGGACCGTCGCCAATTCGCCAAGTTCATGGCTCCCAAAAAAAGAAAAAAGAAATCAGGATAAATCTATGTGCTGACAATTACATATATATCTATATAAACCATTAAAAGTTTGCGACTTATTTGTTACAAGATCTTTTTCTCTTAGAGAAACGCTTCGAATCTCTAACAACAATAGTGATTTAAAAGAAAATCAGAAGAAAGAAAAAGAAGAAGAAAAAAGTAAATACAGTACAGTGGAGACAGAATAAAAGACAGAAAGAAAAGTAAAAAATAAATAAAATTAAAAACAAATGCTGCAGCCAAGGTGCTCGATAAATCCACCACCCGAATAGAAGTTGTAGCCGCTTCTGAAGTATTTTTTTATATATCTTTTTAGTTCTTTTTATTGTTTCTTTTATTTTCTGCGCTACCTTCCGGGTACGTTATAGCAGTAGCTTCACTTCTGTCGGCTCGTATTAGTTCTTTGAGTAGGAATTTCGCTTGCCATTGGCCATTTCCTATAGTTCCTGTTGTTCCCAATTGATCCCAGTTTTATTTTTACGCCTTTTTTGCTTCAGCACATCTATTTTAGGGGATATTGGTAAAAGGACGAAAGGACTTTTCCTCTTCTGACCTTGATCACTGAATTCTAGTCTAGTAGTTGGTGTTTTGTTTACTTTTTTTGCACAAAGGCTTCTCAGCACAAATTGATTGGCAGGTGTTTCGTGTATTTAGGTATTCTAAGAGGAGATTTCCATTGTTTGTTCGGGAAGTTAATTATACAGCAGAGAAAATGTTTCTTGTTGCAGACAATTAGTTTCTTGTTTCTCTTGTTATGTTAAATATTTGCGTCTGCAGTTCTGGATTATTTGCGCCTGTTCTAAGAACTAAGGCTCTTCAGAATTCCCAGGGAATAAAAAAAATGGGATGGAAATTTTGAATAACAACTACCTAAAATTGTTTGTTTAAACTGATCGCTTGAAATATCGCTGCAAGGAATAAGAGTTTTGTTACAGTGTTGCAGTAAATTCGGTATGCCTTTTAAATGATAAATTTCAGTTACTAGGAAATAACCTTAAAAACAAAACCGAAGTTGGACTCTTTTCAAATGAGTGTTACATTTCTTATTTGTTTATGTCACCAGAAAACACCTCTTCATTAATTATATGCTGAAGGAATATAATTGGTTACCGTAAGTGTAGTCATAGATTCGTGCCAAAAACGGGTTAAAATATGTCTAAAAATGTGTGTGTGTTTCTAAATAATAGTAAATAATTAGATAATAAGGTAATTATTGTTTCATAATCACGTATTTTAACCATGATATAATTATTCTTAAGACCTGTATTTTAATAAATTTAATTACTTCCGATTTTATTGTCAATAAAAAATTTGCAGAATCAAAGTTTCAAAAATAATAATAAGAATAATAAATATTAAAAATATTTTTTGTAACTGTGTTTGAAAGAAAAACTCAGGCTTGATAAGAGAAATTTAACTTTACTTTGAATAAAGTACAAAAAGAACAGTATTTTAAATTATCAAGATTAATTCCACCAATTTTAATTATTATTTGCACTAAATTTTACAATACTTTTCTTTAGCTCTTCTGTATCAATTGGCGTTTATTTTCAATTGTCACATTTTGATGTTGTTCTAATGACCTTATATTTATTGAAAAATTCATTAAATTTTATTCAAAAAATTTAGTTTTAAACTTCTTTTTTGAGGTAGCTTATTTTAAGTCTTTAATTTTTTTGCTTGCTACTTTTTCCTGTGTCTTTTATTGATTCCGAATATAAATAAAATATTTTTATCGTCTGCTATTAGACCAACTAATCCCCACACATCTTTTTTAAAAAGTACTTTCGGCAAAAAAAAAAAAAATCGTTTGACTAAGCAATCAATATTATATCGCTTTTAAAGTTGTCCCTTTTTTTAATCAAAAGATTACAAATCATTGTTGAAGTGATTTATCATGCAATCAAAAAATATTGCATGTGGCAAAAAATACCGAAGAACCACGAGACGTCTTGCGTGTTCTAAGTTAAAAGTGAGCCATTATTTACTTTATCATGTTTATAACGTGCATGATTACCATTTAACATGAGTCTATCGTTTACAGACATTTACTCAGACTCGTGTTTACCATGGTTTGAACAACTGCTTTTTGCAAAGAATGATTTATGTTTTAGCTTCCAGACTTGCGTGTTTCGCTTGGAAAAAAACATGACTCTCATAAGAATTATTTGTTGTTAAAAAGTAAAAGAAAAAAGTCGAAAAGCCCAAAGGATGTATGAATATTTTCTTAAGTGATACAAATTGTTTCTCTGCACGTGTTGTCGGTGGAGTCGACATCTTTGATGCATGCATCTCTTAGTTTTTATTGAAATTCAATGAAAGTTTAATAGGAGAAAAAAATATTCAAATAAATATTTTCAGTGTAAGTAAGAATGGATGTAAGCGTGAAAATGATATTGTGATTGATTGTTGTGGGATAAATTGGGGGTTGATTCCTTGTGAATTTTTTAAATGCATTTTAACGTTTTAAATAATTTTGTGGTATGCATATTTTAAATTTTAAAACATTTCGAATTTTTAATGATAATCCAAATTTGGGTAGTCTTGTGCTTTCTTGTGGTTCGAACTCGGGACCATTGGCTCCGTAGCCATGTAACATAACCGTTAGACAAAAGTATACATTTGTGTCCGGAAGCTTTAACCTCACTTATGAACTTAAAACCACATTACTCCCCTTCTAATGAGTTGGAGGTGAGGCGAACGCTTTAAACGCGCCTAGCGTTATGACGGCTTTTGCTATCGATAGAGGGCTCCACGAAGGTTGCACTTGTTAGTTCAGAATCAGGGCCGCCAATATGCATTCCTGAGGTTCGATGTCTGGACCATTGGATCCGTTGCGCGTAACATAACTCCTAGACAAAAGTGTACACTCGTGTCCCGAAATTTTTATCTGGCTTATGAACTTACCGTCACAGTGTTCATGGTATAAAAAATGTATGTATTTTTAAAAAAATGAAAACACCGTGAATAGCTATTCGCTAGAAAAATACAAATTACTGCATATTCCCTTTCAAATACTTTGAAGCATAAGAAATGAAGGTTTGCTTGCAATTAATTTAATATTTTTCTATCAATTTAATATAATGTTTTAATAGTGAAGAACAGTTTACTGAGCATAGATATACCACTGGAGGTACCTCAAAAATTAGAATGAGAAACCGCGGAATAGTAGTTAATAACACCCCTGTGGCTACAAAAAATGGAGTATTGACTACTCCCCATCGATGACGGGACACATTTCCCAAGGAAAAGGTTGCACTATGGCCGATGATGGCCTTTAGGATTCAATCACAGTTCCCACCAGTGTTGCTGTCGCTGTGCTCCGGTCATTCAGTTTTATCCGTGTGCCTTAGAGCTGATCGGAGTAGGAAATTTGTGATTGTATTGTCGGCGTTGTCATAAGCATTGAAAGAAAATTATAGACATGTATTTATTTCTGTGCGAGTTTGCATTCAAATTAACCTATATGCTTTCAATTTTTAGTTCATGGGCCCTAGATATAAATAGTACCCCGTATTGTTCCAATTTTTATTTATTTTATTTTAAATTGTGTTTATCGTATATATGAGCATTTCAAATGGAAACAATCCCATAACAACACAATACTATTAAAAACGAAAATACGGGCTCATTTATTTTCTAAATTTTGCGATACTGTAATCTCACTTTTATTTTCTTTATAAACAATATTGATATTAAATAGAATCTTTCTTCTTTAGTGACTTTATGTAACTATAATATGATAAATGTTGATGGATTAGCTAAAAGATGAATAAACGAAAATATAGCATGTATGCTAAGTATTAACATTCATTTTTACTTTCTTATTTACAAAGTATATAAGAAGTGTTTTAGTAGTCAAAATTTTCGAATTGATTTTGACGAATCTTCATATTTCAGACATCCTTAAGTCACAAAAGTACCTTGATGTTTCAGACCTTCTTGAGTTTCATTCTTCAAACGGTTGTTCGTCTGTAGATATGCACTTTCGCTTGCATGTGAACGCAGTATTCATATCAACCTATATCAATCAAAAAATTTTGATATGTTACCGTGTGACTATAACAGAAGTTTTGTGTTATACGTATTTCAATGTTAGTCGGTTGTGCTATATTTCAATGTTAGGCGACCAAAATACATATTCATCTGAGAGATTCAGTAAAAGTCAGCGAGATTAACGCCAAAGATCTATATTCTTGAATTCCAGTTTGCCGATTCAAAAACTAATCGCGATCTTAAAGTTTGCAATTTTATGTGGAAGAGGTGGGTATAACACCTTTATGGAGAGTATGAGATAAAAGTTTAGGAAGAAACTTTTCCACTGGTTTTTCTTTTTCTAACACTGCTTGCATTCCCACTTTGCCCAAATTCTGGATTAATCCCTAATTGAAGACTGGAGTCAAAATGACTCCGCATTGTTCATTAGCTCTGATTGTCATGTGGTATTTTGTCCATGAATACAATTCACCTTCTCAGTATCTTCAAGTTGTTCTTTCAGCAGTAAGTTGACAAAAGTCTAGATATGAACAGGTGCATATAACCGAGTTATTCCTTAGGAAAACTTGTGTTCTTTATGAAATCATTAACTTGAAGTCTCTGAATCTGCTTTTAATTTGAACAATGTAAAAAAGAATTAAGAAATATTCTTAATGTATTTCCGTAATATCTAAAACTAAATAAATACTGATTAAAAGGTAATTTACTTTTCTTATAACATCTTTCCAATATTTAATATTATAACATTGAACATTTTTATTCTTAATATTTTTGGTAACTATATTTCCAGAATGTGTTGTTTTCAAAATAAATTCCAATGCTGTTTACAAAACACAAAAAAAAAATGGAATCATTTTGACTTTATGCATCTGGCCATGTGAGGAAATTTATGTCTTCGGTTACGGATTAAAGCTCAAAAAATTTTGCCACTTTATTATACCTTAATAATATTCCTTTTCCTCTTATTTATTCTTCCTTTAACAGAAACATGAACATCTGCCTATGGATTTTTTAAAAAGAAAAACAGAGAATTGCGTAAAGTTTTTATTTTCGAATAAATACGCGTCACTATTGAAACAATTCTAATCCAAAAGTTCATGTACCGCATATTCCCAAATGTTTACACAAGCTAATAGACAATACATCCTGTTCCATTAACAAGCAAAGAAGGAAGGGGTCAAGATCCTTTTTTTTAGGGAAGCTCCATATCCATCAAAACCCCAACCGTAAATGGTACTTGGAGGATGTTTATTTGGCGGTCAGCCCTTTTTACTTCATCGCCAAAACATAAACTCAAAGGAGCGAGTGCACAAAAAACGTTGAACTTTTTTAAGTGTTTCGAGCACTTAAGGAATTGAAGCATTAGCGGACGGAGACGAAATAATGCTCGCACTGTTTTCGGGGCACTTAAGCGACGAGGAAAAAATTACCTCCTTTTCTAGTGCCTAAAAGAGTAGAAGAGGCTAACGATTATTTTTAATGCTAAATGGGAAACGCGCGAGCCTTGGTAACATAATTTTCCCATCTTGGAGACGAGGGCATTTAAAGGCAGCCTTCTTGCTACATCTTGAAGAGTTTTTCTTTCAAATTCTTTATTTTGCATTCGATGAGATTGTTTTGTTTAGTTAGAAGCGCTCAGAAAAATAATTTTTTGTACTCCTTTTGAAAGTTATGTATATATATTTACGATTTTTTCAATAAATTCGCAATTTCAGTCTTGATTTTTATGCTGATCAATTCTGAGGAAAGTGCGAAGTTAAACTGCGTTTTAAAATCTATGCATTAGTTTGTTTGTGATATGATATTGTTTTGACAATTTCAGTGAAATTTTGTTTTGGAGATTCTAAAATAAAACTAGTTTTCTTTAAATATGAACAACATTTCTAAAGAAGTCTGTTTACTTTTCCGTTTTCTCATGGGCTGCGGTAGCCTGGTGGTAAGATCTCGGGTTCTGAAAAGACAGTTTCAGGCTCGATACCCAATTCCACCGTGTACGCGGGTCTGGTACACGTTAAATCCATTTTGGCCTTCCAATGGTGTGGTGAGGAAGTTCGGAGAAGACGTGCCGGCTTAGGTGTTCAAGCCTCGTCATCTAACGACGGTTAAAAATTATGAGGTTCGTCATAAAATAACCCTAGTATTTCTTTTATATGGGATTTTAATGTACCTAAACTAAACCGTTTTCTCTCATTTGTTTCTTCTGAAGTGACTTTCTCTAGTCACCTCAGGTGACCAGCAGGCTCGTCTGGAATATAGATAACATTTGATTTCAGATAAATAATTTTGATACAGTTTTTAGTTCAATGATTCCGACAAACTGTCTGACATTAAAGCCACCTTATTTTAATTGATTTACTCAAATCATGTTTATCTTATGCATGAAAGTTTCTACTGGAAACAGTCCCATAACCTCATAGTGCTGTTAAAAACTTAAATATAGGGTTCATCTGTCTTCTGAGCTTCGTTATATCGTAATTTCACTTTTTTTTATATTAATATTAGTCCATACTCTCCCTATTTATATTTATATAAGTTGTTCAAATTTTCAATTATGAATAAAATAATTTTCGTTCATCCGTTCAAGTTCAAATACATTTTTTAAAACTTGTAGTGAATGACACTTGATGTTAATACTGTATTTTTTTTCAAATATTAATTCATTATTTAAATTTAATTAATTTCTAATACTTTAAATAGAGTTATAGCAATTTGTAATGAAAATTGAAATCAACAGGCAGTAGCTCAATCCGTAAAATGTAAGAATTTCAATATTTTACGAGTGAAAGCGAAGAATACGAGTTCAGTTCTTGCAAAACTTTTACTTATTTAGAATAATTTACTTATTAGAATAATTTTTTATACTTATTTTGAAAAAAAAAACTTCCAAAAAATTGTTAAAATTCAGGAAAAATGTTCACTAGTATTGAATTGATATCATTAAAAATACAATTTTTCAGTTTAGAAGCGGTGTAAAATTCATTTTTATGCAATAATATTTCCGAAAGTTATCTGGAAAAATTTAAAAATCCAATTTAATGTTTTCAATTAATTAAAATTATACTTTAATTGACAATGAAAAAATTGCTCAGAGTTGCATATTACCACCCTTCATGGTACGTACTGTGGCAAATTTGGCATCTGTGTGTCAAACAGGGAGTCTAACAGAGGGTGGGGACATATTCACGCACTTTATAAATAAAATACAGAACAACCATGCCCGAACCAGGACGCTACCGGGGAAGACAGCTACCCCTATACCAAGACACTGACGTTTAAGTCATTATGAAATAAATAATTTTACTCTTAAAATATCTTTGCTTATTCCATGTGCAATAAGAAAAATAGCTCTTTTCTGTTGCCTAAAACAATATTTAAAAACAAACAATGATTATTTTGAATGGGTAAAGGTTCGACCTTTGTATCATAAAGTTTCCAACTTAAAGACAGAGAATTTATTGAAAATTTTTATTTCAAACTCTTTATTTTATAATCAACAAAATTGTTTTATTTAGTTAGAAGCCTTCAGAAAAAAAAATTTAGTTGTTTTCTTAGACTGAACTGGGTTTGAAAATCCTACACACATTTACTTTCTTTACAGTAAATTTTATTGTTTGCTTTTTCTGTTTTGAAATATTTGCGAAACCCCATTCTGAATTATCGTTTTAGCTAAGTTTTATTTCAAAATATATACTACAAACTTGAAGATATTATTGCTTTCACAATTTGGCTTGAAATTTTAAAACAAACTTGTTTTGTATTTAGAGCTTTAAAGTCTCCTCTAAATATAAATATAGGTTGCATCAATATCAATTGCAATATAAAAACTATAAACATTTCCTTTAAAATGATTACTTCTCTAAAACGCTTCTTTATTAGATGAATATAACTCTGGAATAGAAAAGGCATGAACCGCGAACCTTCAATTGGAGGTAAATCCGATTCTTGTATATTTTTAAAGAATTGTTATTTTGTCGATAATAAATTTATGCAATAATCGGTTTTATCTATTTGAATAAAAATGAATTGCATAGATCACGTATTCACATTTAAAACTGACTTTCCATCCTGCTTAAGCTACAACTGATGTGAAATCTATAAATCCATTATTAAATTCCATACTATTCGAATATCTAGTTGTTTCAACCAAACTTTAAACAAAATCAGCGATAATTATCTTCCCGAAGCATTTTCGAATCAAGCCCTTATCCCTTAATCCCGATAAAATTTCAGCCAACGAATAGGGCCATGAACTCTTTTTGTGTCATTGGCGAACGATAAATCTTTGGTGAGAATTTGGACTTTTTATTGATTCGATTTCATATATTTTCATTTGAATTTTTGACGCTTTTTTGTCAATCAACTAACACTAAAATGTGGCATAAAACTACAGTTGTAGTCAAAAAATGACAACCCAGTTTCACTAACTTTTATAGTGTCTCACAAAAGTGATGGGACACTTGTGCTTTACAAAAGGAAAATGTTATAAAATAAATAAATAAACATGTACAAGTTTTTTGTGGGTGTATTTCATACTTAAATTTTGTAACAATTATTACATAACATACATTTTGCCAAAATATTAAAACATTAATTTAATAAAAATATAATTGTTCAGAACGGAGCAAAAATTAGCTCACATAAGTGATGGGACACCATTAGATATGCAACAAAAATCGTCTGAAATAAGCAATAAAAATATTTTTAGGGGCTTTATTTTTACTCAAAAGCAATTGGCAATAATTTATAAAATCATCTGCAATATTTCTCTCCAGATTGCTTTGGAATTTTTGTGTTTTTTAGCTCTGTGCAGCCATGAATGCTAAACGAAAAGAAACTTCGCCTGAAGTTCGAAAATTAATTATTAATTTGCATATTGAACGTGGAAAATCTATTAGAGAAACTGCTGAAACAGTTAATTTGAGTCATTCAACAGTTTTCAACATCATTAAACGATATAAAAAGAATCATATGATTCAGGATAAAAGAAGATCTGGCCGACCATCAAAGCTATCTAATGGATTAAAGCTAATTATCGTTCGAATTATTAAAAAAAACCAAGAATGAGTGCTCCTAAAGTTGCTGCTGATTTACAAGCATTATATGGAGTAATTGTTAATCCTGAGACTATTAGAAGAGAAATTCGATCTGCTGGATATCACGGTAGAGTAGCCAGGAAAAAATTCTTCGTAAGTGAAAAGAATAGAAAACTCAGTCTGGCATTCACAAAATCCTACATAAATAAGAATTCTGATTTCTGGAATAAATTTATATTTGCTGATGAGAGTAAATTTAATATATTTGGTTCTGATGGTAGAATCTTGGTGTGGAGAAAACCCAGGGAAGAATTTCGTAAAGAGAACTTGGTGCCAACAGTAAAACATGGTGGAGAAGGAGTTATGGTATGGGGGTGTATGTCGTCCGCTGGAGTCGGTAATCTTGTTTTTATTGACAGTATAATGAATCAGTACAAGTATATCGACATTTTAAAGCAAAATTTTAAATCTTCAGCACGAAAATTGAACCTTCATAACGATTTTAAATTCTACCAGGATAATGATCCCAAGCACATTGCTTTGAACGTTAGACTCTGGCTGCTGTATAACTGTCCTGAAATAATAAAAACACAACCACAATCTCCTGACTTAAATCCCATAGAGAATATTTGGCAAGAATTGGAATCAAGAATTCGCAAGCAAACCATTTCTTCAAAACAACAATTAAAATCGGTGCTTCAAGAAGAATGGGGCAAAATCACTCCAGAAATCACAGAAAAATTAGTCAAATCCATCGAAAGAAGATTAAATCATGTTTTAAAAGTAAAAGGAAATCCAATAAAATATTAAAACCTTTTAAAAAGTAAATTTTTTGGATAAATATTTGATAGAAAAGTAAGTGTCCCATCACTTATGTGAGCCATTTTTGTGCTCCTTTCTAAATAACTGTATAATTTATTTAATTTATTTTAATATTTTGACAAAATATGTATGATGTAATAATCGTTACTAACTTTAAATATAAAAAACACACTAAAATTTTTTGTACATGTTTATTTATTTATTTTATTACATTTTCCTTTTGTAAAGCACAAGTGTCCCATCACTTTTGTGAGACACTGTATGAGTAGTTGTGTTTATGTGTGTATAAAAGTTCAGATTGGCTACAAGACACGGAAAAGTGGTTTTTTAGCAAAACAACACATCATCCTACTCAGTCATAGATGTCAAAGGTAGTATTTCTGAAAATGACTGGAAATTTTTGTTCCTACCGTCATACACGCCAACAATGGGGAAAAAGACTTACTGACTGGAACAGTTCAAAATGTGAACAATGTTTCTACGAGGATGTTCACTATTTGAAGAACACATGACCAAAATTTATTACCAGCTATGACACATTTTCCGATTTAAATGTATATTACTTTTCTAGAAATCCAGTAATCCAGTAGCTTTCTGTAAGAAGAATTAAGAACTAATTAGCGGCACACTTAGTAAAAAGAGAGATGTACAGTATGATGTTCTTGATGGAAAATTATACCAAAAACTAGCAAATATATAAATTTGCGATACAAACAATTAACAGCAAACAATATTCAACGAAGAAACCGAAATAAAGTAAAATAAAAATCGCTACAATCAATCAAAAACAAATCAATGCTACTCGGATACTTTTCGCGATTTGTATCAATCCCCTTTGAGAAAAGTTTTCGACACATATTCCGCCGCTGAATCACACCTCGAACGATCGAACAACTACCATTAGATGCCAAGATTTCCTTCTCACCATCTCACTTGCTACTCCCCCCCCCACTTTATGCCTCGGGAGATTGCGGGGGAGATGGGGGAGGGCTTATTTATACGTGCTTAATACTAATCTCATAACCGGTAAGTGAACAAAAAAAATTTTTGCTCCTTGTTTGTAGCGCACGATCCATACCAGAATAACACCTGTGAAGCAAAGATCGAATGTAGGAATTCGCAGAGATGAAATGCGACAAGGGTACTCGTTTTAATGATGGTAATAAGATGTCTTACAGAATTATTGCTGTTTTCAGAAATTACTCATGTTTAATGAAATTATTTGAAATTGACGTTTAAAAGTATTTGTTTCATACCTCTAGAATGCCATGCATTATTATTTCATGCTCAACGTTTTTGGCGTCCATTTTTTTTATTTTTAAATACTTTATCCTTGTAGCGGGTCTTATAGCTATTTATTATTACTGAAAAATGAAAAACGAGCGTGAGCAGATTTCTTTATACTGATTAAATAACCAACAACATTAATGTTTTTTAAAAATAATATAAATTGAATTATTTAAAACACCATAAATATGATTAATAAAGACTAGTCAAACCATACGCAATATGTTGCAAACTAAATCTTTTGCAGAGCCTCAAGCCTTAAGAAATAAATCGGTTCCGCCAATTAATTTCGTTTCTTTATATATATATATATAGCTTTCAGAATGTTCTATGTTTATTGTGTAATTGTAATTAATAACATTTTCAATGATAAGCTGTAACTCATTAGCATTGGTTAACTAAGTTAACACCATTAATATGATGGTTTATTAGAAGTCAACAAAGCGGCTACCTTTCATTCACCCAAAGAAGGATTCAATTTCTGATAAATATTTACTTTTGTAATAACTAAAAAAAAAAAAATTTTTAAACAAGAACTTTAATGCAAGAAAGTAAATATTTGGAAGCAGAACTTCCATTGTACTTTTAAAAAATGACAAAATGCTACTAAGAAAACAGACTGGCCAGTGTCTGTTTTTAGATACTTTGTTAAGTGTTATATATATATATTTAAAAATGGGATTTCGGCATTGGTATTAGGTATGCTTGTCAGATATTGCTGAAAACTGAAGGAAAAAGAATTGTCTTAATGAGAGAATTTTGAAATGCTGTCTTTGTAATTGTTAGAATTGTGCATGTCCATATGCATGTTACTAATGATACTAATAGTACAAATCAGTATACTAATGGTACACGGATGTAGTTGATTTTTTTTTCTGTTACTGAAATAACCAATGTAAATAACAACATACTTTTCTATCTTTTTCTTGCAACTTCTTCTCTTATGTTATACAGAAAATATTTTAATTTTATATTTAATAGGCCTTATTCTAATAAAGACGATTTAATTTTTTAAAATCTTCCAAGTCGTCATGATTACTAAGTCAATTACTTCATATTTTTTAACAACTGCGACCTAAATGCATCGTTTTACAAATGAAAACATTTTTTTTTTTTGATAAACCACACTGTCTATTCTTCACGTTAAGACACACCTGTTCATTCAGTATACATAGTATCATCTGCTTTATATTGATGCGAGTAATCGTTTCCTACCATGAATTTCGTGGAACCTTAATTTAGAAGCTATATAATAGAAGCCAAATTTGGATTCGTGCTTTTAATTGGAAATAATTTATTGCTAACCGGATGCGTCGAACTTTCCAATTTTAATTTGGCTTCTAAAAAGTAAAAGTTTTTAATTGTTTAAATAAGAAAATAAATGTTTTTCTTAAGAAAAATTCAGTGTAAATAATCACTAGACTTTTCAGTAAAAATAATGTTTTTCTTAAGAAAAATCAAGATTATATTGAACAAATTTCTTTGGAATTAGACAGTAATTTGATTTTTTTCGTCCCGTTTCTTGAATATCTTATGTAAGTCATTAAATTTCATCGAATTCGAAATATTATTACTAACGTGAATGGCTACTAAAGACGTTCGCTTCTTCAATGTTCAATAGATTTATTGTATGCGCATGAGTACGCGTACATTATTGCTGCTATATCATTAAAAGTAAAATACAGAAGTGGAATAAAGATTAACGATTCCAATTTAAAATATCATTCCGTAATATTTCCATTAGAAGTTCAGATTTTTCTTTTCAGTTTTTAGGCTTTAGCTACGTACAACCAACTTATCTAATTTTTTCTCCTGAAGTATTGTGAGAAAGCGACGTTGGAGCTCTAATACTTGTCGTTGTCAATAGGAATTCTTTATTTATCGTAAATTATTTCTACATTATTTATTTTTCCAATAGGAAGCATATAAAACTAAAGTATTATAATCGTCAAAAAATTCGAAACTTTAGAGCTCGAATCATTGGCATTATGTATGTATGTGGAAAGGAATTAAAAATTAAAAAGCATTTTCCGCTGCACATATGAAATTTGTTATATGTACGCAAGATCAGATTTGCTGATTTCTGTCAAATTTTGAAAGAACTCAATTTAATGAAAGTCTGTCTGTTTAGATGTTTGAAAACGGATTGAAAATGTTATTAAAAAGATTTAGAATATATTTATTGTCGCAATGGTAAAAATAACTGAAGAAAATTTATTTTTTCATTTGTAATCTTATTTTCTTTTTTCTTTTGTATGTATGATATAACCATATTTTTCATATACCCATATTTTTTCTACAATGTTGAATTCAAAGTTGGTATTTGAAAAATAAGATATTCAAATTTACAATGCACGATCATTTTCATTTATCTAAAAACCCTGTGTTGCCGAAGGGAGTAAGCTATTTTTGCAGCTGTAATCCCTAATAAAATCTAGAGCATCCCCCCCCCTCCCTATAATTTATTCAAGAAATGTGTCGCCACGCGATTTGATTTAAAACATTCGACTCATTTATTTCTGGTAAAAACGCAAACTATAATTTAAGGAAATATATTCAACTTATTTTTTAAAACATTAATTGAACTGAAGGAACAAACTGAACAGCCGATTTCAGTTTGCTGCTATGTTCATTAAAGTTCTATTACTGTGAGTGTTATTTTGCCATACAGTTCTATTTTTCTTATTCCATATCACTGTCACCATCCTATTTGGCTAAACAGCCTAGGCTAGGCCAGTGCCGTCCTCTGAATTCTGTTCCATCGCATTCCACTTTTGGCCCTTGTGGGTCAGTTTCTTTCTTGGATAGCTAGGAAGTCTGTCTCCACTGACTCCATCCATCCCATTTTGGGTCGACCTCTTTTCCTATTTTTTAGAGGTTTATGCAAAAGATTTTTTAGAATATGGAATTATCATGCATTCTAAATATAAGTGCATCCCACTTCATCCGATTTATTTTTGTGAGCTCTTGAATTTTGTGAATTTTTCATTCGATAAGGGCTATTTTGTTTTCTTCAGCTTTAGTCTTGGTACAAGTTCCTGAGCCACAGGTAAGTATTGGTATAATTTAGGTTTTATATAGTAAACATTTTGTATTTCTTGATAGTAGTGGGAAATTAAAAAGTCGTTTTAGTGAGTAAAAAGTTTTATTTGCATTCATGAGGCGACCTTCAATATCCTTGACTATGCTATTGTCATCAGTACCTATAGAACCAAGATAAATAAAAATTTGGACAACCTGAAGTTTGTGGGAGCCAATTCCATGTCAATCTCACAAAGAAAAAGAATTCGATGTTCTAGCAGTTTGGTTATTAGAGAAGTAATATTTATTTAGTTGATACTGATTTCTGATACAACAAATTGAAACTAAAAAAAAAACATTTTAAGGTTTTAAGAAAATTAGTTTTTAAGGGTTAACTTTTTCTTTCAAATTTTTAGATGAATCTTCTTTGTATGTGAAAGAAAAAAAATTTTTTTGTCTAGTTAATTTTATCGATTTATACTAATCATGATAGACAGGATTAACTGTTGTAATTTATTCATATCATTCTAAGAGTCACTCACATATGCATCCGAACGCCATTTCGAAGGTAAAAATTCTTCGACGCCGCCGTCTGGCGTCGTTGTCCACTAACTATAAATCCCCTCGGCACAACAGAGACCGATAAATCTCTGAACTCCTGACTGCCGTCATAAATAACCGTTTCTGACGAATATGACATTACCCCATTCGCATAATAGGCTCTCAAATTACGCATTTAAGCACGACTCAGGGTTAGCACCTGTTCCTCATTTGCATGAATCGTCTGCTAGGTGCGGCGGCAGACAGGTGGTGATTCAGCACTGCACTCGTCTTCAGTACTGTTCCACCTGCGCTGGACATGTACGCTCGTTCTAAAATAATTGAAGCGGGTAATTGTGTGTGGGATTATTAAGTGTTATAGTTTGGTTTTGTTTCTGTGGTTTTCTTCCCCCTTCTTTGTTGTGGTTGGAATTGATTATTTGTAAGGATAGGGTTGAAGAGGAATGTATTACTCATTTCGGCTACTTGGCGCCATGATGGAAGTTTATACCTTTAAAATTTCGTTCAAGGCTTTTATATTTCATCATTTATAATTGATTAGCTAGTAATCATGATGTTTACTTGATTTGCATATCTAATTCTGTTTGGCACATTTTTCTTATATTATTCTGAGTCGCAACTTTTTTTTCTCCCTTCAATTGCATTTTTATATTCAGTTCTTATGCCGTGTACATTCTTGTTTTTTGCAAAACAAATTCCAAATCTAAGATCAGTTCTATAATTTCTTTGAAAATGATCCAGTCTGTTGCACATGACTACCGATAACTCAATGCAACCCCCACAATCTTTTTTTTTTTAATTTGTTATAAACGGAGACTAGCAAAAGAGCAGTTGAACAAACAGACTGTGGTCTTACAACTTCCTGTCCACTACACTCAGTAAGGATACAATCAGAGAAGCAAGAAATGTTGTCATGTTATTCAAACGTAGTTGCTGTTTGAATGGTTGTGGATTCAATTATGAGACTCCAATTCAAATTTTTACTATCGTTATTCAAAAAAATAAATGATAAGATGTTTAAAAATTTATATCGACATTTTGATCAAATTAAAATTTCAGATCAATTAAGGATCATATAAAAAAGTTAAACAAAATCCAATTTAAATATTATCTCCCTAGTATGTCTTTCTCTGAATCCGGTAAAAGAAATGCGTTGAATGGATAAAATTTGGCAGTTGATTTGGCTCAGATTGCTGGTTTATGTCTATTGTTGAGAGTGAATCCTCAGAAAACATCACTTTGGGAAATAATGAAAATAAGAAATTGTTAGATGTAGTTATTTAACTAATTTACAAATTAGTTAGATTGGGAATACGAGAAATCTAACGTCCTTTCAGACAGGAACAGGCTATTAACTCAAAAATTCTGTGTGAATAAAATATATCTTATAATTTTATCATCGAATTTGTAAATGTATTTAAAAGTTTGGACCTGATCCATCAATTGTTCTGATCATCATGGTCTGTCTGTCTGCGTATTTGCTTGCATTTTGCTCAAAAACTTAATGACATGGATAAATAAGTGTATTCTCATGTGATAATTACTCTTAATCATGTTTGTTTCATTACTAAAGATGCTAAAATTTCGAATATATCCTCTTGGAATGTCTTAAGATGAATTTCGGCTATTCTTGATATCTTAAGTATTATGTTCATCAAAATATTGAAATGGGAAATAAATATGTAATTAAATATTATAACTGTTACATTCTTAATTTATATGCATCAAATTTCGTTTTGCCCATATGAGCCAAAATGGCATTCTGGCTATATAAATCACAGTAGAAGCAAATCAACATTCCACCAATAAGTTATTTTGTAGTAATGTCTAATTTAAATATTAAATATCGTTTTAGACAGAAAACAAATGTATTTATCCTGTATAAGCACTTACGGTATGCAAACTTTCTCAGAAACAATCAAATATGTGTTATTAACAGAAATCTTGAACGAATTTACCATGAAGAATAGAGCTAAAAATATCGTAATAAATTTGCAGAATCATATCTATATAAAACTGTCTAATATTTAAAACTTATTAACCTGTAGCACTCCGATGTTTCCTCTCAGGTACCATTCAAAGCAGTGCATCATTTTATTGTTTTTCTTTAATTATTTTATTAAATTTTGACTGGTAAAAATAAGAGTGGTAAAAAATATGTAGATTAATTTTCTGTGGAATTAAACTTTAAAAAATTCATATATATTAATTTTTCGGAGCAATAAACAAGTAATTTTATTTGGCAAATATTTTATGCATCGAATTACTTTTCGGCGAGTTAAGGGTTAAATTTGGATTATTATAAACTATAAAAATTCTTTTAATTATTCATTACATTTCTTTATTATAAGAAAATAAATCTGAATCCAGATCTTAAATGATTTATTACGCTTAACTTTACTACCTCATTATATATTTCATATGATTTTCTTCCTTTACGTCCCGGCTTTATGAAAGACCCTGACATTATTCCCATCTTTTCCCAGATAGAAATTTTATATCCTTTAACTCGCTTAAAATACTGGTTATTTTCTTGAATTAAGAGTTTCAATTTCTTTATTTATGACATGTATCACAAAGCTGGTTGAATGACCTATATAGAGATATTTGTTGCTTTACGAGTTCTATCTAGATCCTTGTCATTTTTAGCTCTTTTCAAAGGATTGTGAAGTGTTTCAGATAACCTGAAACTGAAGTCGTTTCACTGGTTTTATGATTGCGTCAGTTGATTGGTTTTAACATTAAACGCACCAGCATTTAAAACATGCCTATTTTTATCACAGCCCGGATTTTGTTTCCTGATTGAATGCATGAAATATGAGTGTTAGAAAGGAAATAAAAAAATTAACTTCGTTATAATTAAACAAAATTGTGTATTTCAATATATGTGTATTACAAACACAAATAATATTCTTTTAATTCGTTACTTATTGCATTTTTTTACATATATAATGTGTTTCCATTTTGCATTTTCCAGAAACATATTTTTCACATTTATACATGGTTAACATTTAATGGTTTTATTTTCGATATAATGTTTGACATGTTTAACATTGATAAGAACCTGTAATAAATTTAGGAATCGATCGTTTTGTATTTATTCTTTCTTTTGGTTGATCACGAGCATCTCAAAAATCGGCACCAAGCTCTACTAAAGTCTTGCTTCGTGATATTTTCGTCTGTCGTTTGCTTGTACAAAATCCAGGCATTTATACCAGCTAAATCACAAGGCAATTAACTGAATACAGTACGTTCAATATGCATTACATCATTATTTCTGATCCGACAACCTTATAAAGCAATAAAAACCTTATAGGCTTTATAAAGTCTCTCAATCATAAGACCGTTTGTGGTTGATGACAGTATACGACCAATATTACTCGAAATAAACAAAATAGAAATTAAAAAATAATAATACACTATTAATTGTATATAATTCTTAGAAAAAGTCATGAAGTGAAACATGCAAAAGCGATAAGATGATATGCGCATTTTCGAAGCAAAAGTTCATAATCGACCATTTGACCGGTTATAGTATGTTTAGTGCTAATGAAAAATATTCATAATTTACATGAATTCTTCTGATTTTGATAAGTATAATCGTCTTTTCAAATTGAATTGAAAAAGATAGAGTTCGTAAATATTTATGGAATAATAAATGTACCCAAACGATATTTAAAAAAAATATAAACAATAAATATTTTTGGAAAATATAGACAGGCTATATTTTTTTAATCTATCTTTGAGAAAAGTTACCTTTCCCAGATAATGGAAAAAACAACGTTACTATTTTTTTCCTAAATAACTTCTATTTAATTTTCTAAATATTTAAACATTTTTTATCTTAAAAAAATGAGGATTTTTTTCGAATAATTGATATATCTTAATTCAATTCTTTCACTTTGCATAAATTCTTTAGATAAAATTTCTCTGTATTTTGAATACATTCGGAGCTTATTTTTCAATTACTTGCAAAATCAAGAAACCCATGTCTGGTTGTTGGCACAAAAGAACAAAACTTTCATCCATTTTAAAGCTAGACTTTTCGAAAACACAAACGATTAACTTCACTTTTGCATGATTTATTACCGTTTCACGCTAAGCGAATTCATTACAATGGGTGTCTGGAAAATTGATTATCATCAGATTTAAGATAAATTCTGATAAGAAATTGTTTTTTTAAATTCAGTTTGTGGCAATTTCTCAATGTGTTTTAAAAATGGAAAAAAATCGGAAGTTTTTTCTTCGACTTTCCCATACATTGTCACGTATTTTTTAATGATATGTAGTAACAAAATGTTTTGTATTTATCTTTATATAGAATTAATATAAATATGAAGATATTAACCAGCTAACCGAATTTGACGAAATATTTCAATGCGAGACGAATTGAATGTAAATTAATTACCTAGTTAACATGTTAAAGACTGCTATACATTCGATCCTGGTATAGGGTAGCGCGTCTTCTTCCGTCCTGGGTTCGAGACCAGGTTCGGGCATGGTTGTTTTTCATCTGTTCTGTCTGTGAAATGCGTGAATGTGCAAAATCGTACTCATTGCGCTAGCTGACTTGCGCTTTCTGAAAGCAAGAAACGTAAAAAATTCGGATTGATTCGCTAACATAGTCAAGTGGGCTTGTCTGTCACAAGTGCCTTCAGAAACAACAACAACAATACATTCGAACACTTGTCCTATTACACGATTAATAACTGTTGTGTTTTTATTTGTGTTACATCTGTGTAAGATACATTCAACTTTAGTTTTCTTTATCTGTTTCAGTAAGTTAAAGAAGGTTAATTTAAAAGAAAAATAATTATAATTGCATGTAAAGCTATCGATTCCAGAAATTAATTTTGCACTTTCAGTCATTCGCTTTTATATCTTGGATAATATTACTATCTTACTGCTGTGTTTCGCTATTTCAAACAATTACTTGCCATGAAGATAAGAAGTGGAACTTAATCTTATCTTTAATAGGATTGAAAGCTATTGCTTTTAAAAAACACAACTTTTCAGACTTTCTACTGAATAATTTTTCTGTATGCTTTGTTATAAAAAAAAGCATTTGACTTGTATTAAGATCATCAGAAAAGCAAATAGCAGGTCAAAGAAAATTATTCCATTATCCAAAGGAAATGCAAATTCGATTTTCGTGATAAAGTAGCGTGTCATTTTTGTAAGTTGGACCGTATGTATGAAAATTGAAGGGTTTGCTGGAAAAACGAGGTAGCTCCAATGATTCAAATTTGCAGAAAACCCGTTGCAAAAAAAACATTGGGGGTATATCTTTCTGGCACTAAACGAACAAATTTTTATTTTAAAATATGATATTATATATAACTCCAAATTTCCTTATTTTGAGATACATCCTTTTTGTAGCAAACCCTTCATTTGTTAAAAGTACCATACTTCAATGCCGGCTTACGGACAGCTTGTCTTCCCCATGGTCTGGACGTCCCAGCTTCGAGTCTTAGTTCGAGCATGGTTATTCTTCCCTTGTGTTAGATATGTGAGCTGTGTAAATGAGCCCCTTTGTAAAAAGGGGTTGTGCAAGCGAATGTGTGTGTATTTGTCATCTTCATTTGAGCTAGAAGTCAGACTTCTGCCTTCGGGTGCTGAGGGGTCTTTACCCTCAGAAGTAACTGCATCACCTTTCCATGTTAACACGGACACGACATCATCATCACCATACTTTGATCATTCAGAAAGATGTATACTTACGCGAGACACCCTAACATCGTTGAGTTATTAACGGGATCGGATAATCTATGGCAGTGGTGGGGAAACTTTTTTTAAGACGGGCCATTTGTAATAACTAGAGGATCGTAGCGGGCCAAAGAATAATGCTTAATCTTTAAAAAATTTATGTGTTCTATAAACATATACATATATTATTACATACACTTATTATTTTAATAGTAAAAAAGCAAAAGGCAAGAAAATTATAAGCACAAAATATAAAATGAATTTAGTGTAGTTCTTGATGTGAAGTATTATCACTTTATTTTCTGGTGTCAATACTGGTTGATGGTGCATGAGAAAAATGAAATTGATACTGTTTTATCAAAATTTCAGCATAGTCCGGTTCCATTTGCGAAGCAGAAATTCTTAAAACTGATGAAAGGTGCTCATCTGTAATTCTGTTTCTTAAAGAAGTCTTCCTAAGAAGAGGAGTCAGCTGTTTGGGTCGGATGGATTTGCCCAGAATACTATTGTGTTTTGAATATCGCCTATAAAACTATATATATAGAGAGAGAGTTTTTATGCGGGTCGTCACATTACGAAGTAAGAATGGGTTCAAACATTCTCACGAAGGCACTTTTAAACGGGCCGGATTAAACCTTTCCGCGGGCCGGACCTGGCCCGCGGGCCGTAGTTTCCCCATCACTGATCTATGGGATGGGGCTTCTCTGTCTCTCGAACCAATCACACGGGAAGCAGTTCATGGTCATTCATCACAATGAACAACTTTTTTCTTCTTTTGCTTTCAGGTGTGTTGTTTGTTCAGCAAAAAAAAAAAAAAAAAACATTTCTTTTTTTTTTTTAGTTTTGTCAAATATTGCTGCTGTTATATGATTTTGTGGAATATTGTACAGTATCTTATAATATCCCAGAATATTCTACAATCTTAGGGACAGGCCGTGCTACCTGGGTTTGGAATATCCTCTAATTTTTATGATAAATCTAAATATTTTACATTGGAATAAATTGCCTAAAATATATTTAAATAACCAAAATAACCTTTTTCGATGAATTTGTTTTTACTATTATGTTATTATTTCTTCGTTTTAAAGATTTCCGTTAATAGTTTCAAGAAACAAAGTGAAACAAAACAACTTCGCATTAAAAAAATATTTTTTTCAGTGGCTGTCGTGTGAATTTCTATGTGTGATTTAAACAAATATTTCGCATTTTCATTAGATACTTAAATAAAATAAATACTGAAGTTGGAAACGTTTGTAATATTTGAATTAAAAATGAGTTAGAGCATTTATATATAAATAACATATTTTTGAATATGGTTTTTTTTGTTATTTTATCAGTTACAATATTATAAAATTATTTTATTCCAATTATCACTAATTATATATTTTCTCACAAAATATTACTTTTAATTTTTTTTTTTTTTTTTGAAATATTCACCCTCAGATAAGTGATGAATTATGAAAAGAAATTTAAACAGAAGCTACTGAAAACAAAATAAAGGCAATAGGGAAATAAAATCTTACCCTTTAAACTTGGTTAGACAAATTACATTTTATTGTTCAATAGTATTAATTTTTCACCGTGTGACTCTTAAATATAGCAATGCATTAGGATCCTCTCCGCATCGTGCAAAAAAGAAAACACAATACAATCAGAAATAATCGTCATATAACAAAATTAGGCAGCATATAACAAGCGCAGTTATTTTTGCTATGCGCTTTTGATACAAAGTTTATTTCCATTAACAAAAACATAATAAAAATTATTTAAAGGATGTAGAAAATTCTTTAATAGAATTAGAAGAAAATGATTAAAATTCATAAAAGAATCCCATGAACCGAAAGAGCAAAAAGTTGTTGCTGCAATAAGAATTAAAGAAATCTGGGCAAGATAATAAATCCAAAATGCTCACTTGCCATTCTCTAAACTAAGAATTTCATCATAGAAACAAAACTTTTTAAGAATAGTCGGAAATCAAAAACTAAAAGGTAAAAGTAAATATGTGTTACAAAAATACAAAACCAATGGAAACAAAATCAAAGGGATAAAGTTGAATTCCACTTTTCAAACTAAATCAGATTTAATGAAAAATAATTAGAAAAATTAATTACTTAACGAAAGTTGTGCCTCAGCAACTTAAAAAGTAAATACAATACCATTTTTAAAATAGTAAGAATAAAATAAAATCGCTAGAAATAAAATTCTGGCTTCTCATCATTTAAGGCAACTTTCCACTTTCAAACTAAGGCAACTGTAACGGAAATCATTAGAGTTAGGTAGCAAGAATTTATAAGGAAAGTCATGCCACTGATTCGAAAGGAAAAGATTCTGCTGTATTATAAAAGTGAATGAGAATTGAGCCGGGTTGTTCAATCCGAAATCAACATTTTAAATTAAAACAAATTTCACAAAATTTATTAGAGGAAAGCAATGAAAAGAAATAATGATTGAAGAAAGTCAGATCCCATGAACTGTAGAAAGTAAATATTCTACTATTTTAGGCATATTCTGCTAACAGGTAAAAAATCAAATAAAAATGATGTATCTGAAATTTTGACTTCTCATCTCATCCTTCTTTCCAACTAAGGCAAATTCAACAAAACTGTTTAAGTATAAGCTGCGAAAAATCATAACGAAAATTACCAATCGTTTACCAATTATCTAAAGAAAAAGGATTACTGTATTAGAATAGTGGGAAAGAAACCTATAATAAATCCAAAGTTTCTTCTTTTACGACTCAACACAATTTAATAAAAGTCGCTAGAGAAAATCTGCTAAAAATCATAAGGAAAGTTTCATCTCAAGTACTGAAATGAAATGGGGTGTGAAAGATAGATAAGAATGGAAGGGATAAATCCGGTGTCTTCTTTTCAATCTTGGGAAAATTTAACAAAAAACTAATTGATGACAGTTAAAAAATCACAAGGAGAGTTGTGTGTCCGATATCGAAGAAAGGCCCTAATATATTACAAAATTAGGTTAATGGAGCGTATAAGAATCAAATCAAGTTGATAAATATGTAGTCTTCTTTTCAAAATTGAACCGAATTCGTTAAAATTCTGGAAGAAAATAAAAAAATCAGAAAGGAAGTCAAACAACAGGTACCGAAAGGGAAAGATAATACTATATTACAAGACATGGGTTCTTTATTCCAATCTAGGAGAATAGGACGTGTAAGAATCAGATCAAGTAGATAAATAAATAGTCTTTATTTCAATTTTCGAACTTATCAAAAATTATTACAAGAGGAAAATTAAAAATCATAATGGAAGTCCAGCATCAGGTATTGAAAGGTAATGAGAGAATGAGAATGAATAAAAATCGTGGCAAAATGATAAATATGAACTCTTGATATCAAAACTAAACCGAGTTCATCAAAAATGAGGAAGAAAAACTAAAAATCAGAAAGGAAGTCAACTATCAAATATTGAAAGGAAAAGATACTACTATATTATGAGACATGGTTTCTTTATTCCAATCCAGGGGAATAGAACGTGTAAGATACAAATAAAGTTGATAATTACGTGATCTTCATTTCAAAACTAAACCGAATTTATCAAAAATTAGAAAAAAAATTAAAAATCAGGACGGAAGTTGAGTATCAGGTATTGGAAGGAAAAGGTGCTACTGAGTTAAGAATGAGAATCGTGACAAGACGATGAATATGAAGTCCTCATTTCCAAGTAAAGAAGAGATCAAACAAACATCACTCCCAGCTACTGGAAAGGTTTAATAAAATGATTAATATCTTCCAACAGATTACTCCCAGAGTGTGAACAGATGGATCCAAAGCAAGCATGGATCTTCAAAATAATTGAATAGCGTCCCATAATAACAGTTATTTCCCGGAACCATCCATCCATTGCTGAACTTTTCCTATGAATAAAGCATGTAGATGGCCACGAGATGAGTTAATTCTCGGGCCAAAGAAACTAGAGTCATTAAATTGGACGATCGCAAATAAATGGCGACCCACCTGAGCGAAATACCTTTGTCGTCTTGGAACAATTTAGTCTTGAAAAGTATGAGGCGAGACCATTAGCCAATCGAGTCACGGCACTTGCAGGTCATTATAGGAGCGGTGGAACGGGGAATGTAATGTGGGAATACAGTCATCAGCTTGCCTCGGAAAAGGGGCGTAATGTGGCACGTTGACTTTGCAGCGGGGGAATGTGACGAAAATCAAACAGTGAACAAAAGGGGGACGAGGTATGAGATACAATGTATAAAGTTGAGCTTCGCTATTGATGACTTTTACTTCACTTTTTTGCTGGGGTTTCTTGCTCTATTCAGTATGGCTGAGGGATGGAAGGTTATTCAGGGTTTTTTTGTCGCAAGCACGAGTGCTCACCATAGTGGTGCCCTTTCGTTATATTAACTGGCGAAATAAATTTTACTAGTAATAAAATTTTAAAGAATTTTTTGTGACGTAATTTTTTAAATATAGAATTAAGATGTTTTAAATTGCAAGATGAGATTCTTTCTGAAATCTTGATATTACTGTTATTTATGTCATTTAAATTAATATTGAGATAATAGGAAATAGTAATACACGGAACAATACGTCCATTACGACTAGTGTGTAATCTCAACTATACAGTACACGGAACAATGCGTCCATTACGACTATTGGGATTGCTAGTATGTAATCAAAATTATACTGTGCATGGAGCAATGCATCGATTACGATTAATATGTAATCTCAGTTAAACAGTACATTGAACGTGTATCCACTAAGACTAGAATGTAATCTCAATTATAATCCAGATATATATCGATATAAATACTATATTTCTAATCAAAGATTATTTTTACACCACTCTATGATATTCTAGGAATTTTCTAAATATATCTAATATATTGAAAACGAAAAATGTGAATTTTTATGAATCTCGTTTAATAACTCTTTGTCGTGAAAAAACGTCATTGACCGGTTATGTGTTCGCTTATCGTTTTCTCAATAATACCAACTTAAGTTGTTTACTGATTATAAATTGTCTATACACATATCTTAATAAAAATTTTGAGTATTACTTTTACATAACTCAATGCTGACATTCTACTTTTACCCTTTGATGGCATGTTATGCCCTAATTAGATTCTAAAATTGTTAAGCATTTACTAGGGTATCCTTATAATATAATTTTTTTTATTTTATAATGTGATGTATAGCAGGTTATTGGTAATCAATATTTTAATTCAGATAATCGAATCTTGGGTTAAAAACTGGTTGATGGATAAATCATCGAATCTAAGGGTTAATATTAGGTCAATTGACATTAATACCACTGTTCTACTTTCAAAAAACGAATCTAGGGTTTCAAAGTATCCGAAAAATGAAACGTGAGCAATGGTTTTCTTTCTCTTTTATTTCCTAAATATTGAAATATTAACTTCAGTGTGCAGGCATTAAATATTCCACATATATTAATTTTTAAAAAAACCTGGACATTCAGCAATTATCTATTTTGTTATTTCTCCTCTGACGTGTAAAAAACTGTCATTTTGTTTTGGAATTTCATTAAGGTAAAATCCCTGAAGTTAGCGAATCTAATAATTTTAATGCACTTACGTATGTA
>JAPMOQ010068102.1:1038589-1055605 GCA_026543055.1 Argiope trifasciata | reverse complement strand
CATTCAATTGGCATATTTATGCAGCTAACAGTTGGAAATACGCCTTTGGTAACATTGTAGGAAACTAAATACATAGCATTAAATAGACCAACACCATACAGTTAGAGATGAAATATCTCTTGACCTCTAATAACATAGTAGGAAACTAAATAGATAGCATTCAATAGGCATATTTATGCAGCTAACAGTTGGAAATACGCCTCTGGTAATGTTGTAGGAAATGAGCTAAATATTATAAAATAAAATTGGTTTTTTTTTTTTTTTTCATTTCAACGAAATTGTTTCTCAGTCTATATTGATAAGCATAAATTTTCTAATACTGCATGTGGTTCAAGTCAAATCAAATAGATGTCATATTAATATTCAAATCAAA
This sequence comes from Argiope trifasciata, assembly GCA_026543055.1. Classification (NCBI taxonomy): domain Eukaryota; kingdom Metazoa; phylum Arthropoda; class Arachnida; order Araneae; family Araneidae; genus Argiope; species Argiope trifasciata. The sequence continues at coordinate 1,055,232 of JAPMOQ010068102.1, read as the reverse complement.
TAGATAATATATTGATATTTAAATCAAATTAGCAGTATATTAGTATTTCTTCTCAAATCAAATTGGCAATATCTTAATATTTAAAACAGAATGTAATAGAAATGTTTCTTAAGACTAATATTCTTCGTCCAACCTTTCATACACCTTAAATCACTTGAGTTTCCTCTGTCTTGGAAACAGCTTCCATCGAATGTGAACGACTCTGGGTGTCCGACACCCCCCTACTTTCTATTTCTGAGTCCACTTTCCCAATCATAAACTGTTATAACATAAAACATTCTCCCAGACGTGTTATGACATTCACGAGAATTCTAAAATTAACTTTCCCAACAGCCCACTTGGAGCACGTCCAAGAACTCGGCAGTACCAGCCTCGCACGCCTGCTGTTTGTTATTTGCTTCATTTTTAATTCTGCCACTTTTTTTTTCTTTTTTTTTCAAAGTCATCATAATCTTTTGACGTTGGAAGGAATGTCGGAAATCGAAGAAGGTGAGCTTTTCTTTTCTTCCCAAAGTATATTCTAAGAAACACCTTATCTGCCTTTAAGTCCTTGGAACGCGTTTCTATGCGTCGGACGATAAGAAAGTTAAAACTGCGGGTTTTTCTTTTCTTTCCTTTTCCTTTTTCTTTTTTTATACCGTGTAATAAATGAGAGGTTTAAATGGAAATGACGTTTCATTGTTTTGGCCAGAATGAGGTTTGGGACTTTATTAAATGAGAATTCGGATGCGAATTTTTTGGAGTGCTTCGTTTAAGATTCCGGATTGTTGAGATTTTAATTGGGTTTCTTTGTCCTTCTATTTCGAGATCTTAAATTATTAAATTTATTTGAGGAAAGTTAGAAAACTATCCTTGAAATTCCAGAATTATTTATTTCGGAACATTAAAATTATATCATCCGAGAAAATTTTTATTTGTATTGCTAAACACGTTCATTTTTTATGAATTATTTCATTTTCATTTATATAAAAAATGCATTTGAAAAATATTATAAAGATCACACAATTCGATCTCAAAACTTTTATAAATCTTCCCTAGATGAACTTGAGACCGAAGACATCATTTTTAAAATTTCATCCGTCTGTCTTGATCATGAAAACCAAAACAGACAACAAGGTCGATGAGAATTCGGCATTTTCATTGTTCTTAGAGCTAAGTTTTAAATCTATGAGAAATGCCACTTATATTTTACAATGGAAAATATATTTTTTCTATTAAATACAAACTATGTTTATATGTATTTTTTCTATCAAATACAAACTATGTTTCTATGTATTTTTTCTATAAAATCTTAAAAATAGAAGCATTCTTGAAAATACACGAATGCATATAGTAGGATATTCTCAAAACGCGCCACTTGCATTTTTTATATTTGTGGCATTATAAATTTAAGTTGGCTAACAATTATTTTGAAAAATTCTGATACTTTTAATAATAATGTAATAATGCATTTTCTATTGGAAATTTTGACTTCATGAATGACCTTGTAATTGCATGATTCCATAAATGATTTGAATTGTATTTTGTATCAAATATAAAAAATGATGCGTTTTTATCCATTTCTATTGTAGACCATCATGATCCAATTTTTTGACAAGAAAGGCTTTACGGCCATCTTAGCGATTTATCAATTTTTTTATTTATTGTTTGACATTTTATTTTAAATCATTGTATATTGTATAACATAGGTGATATTCTCACTAATTTAGGTAATTGACGATTTTTCAATAATTTAGCTTAATATTTTTTTAATTTATTGTTTGACGCTTCATTTCGAAGCATTGTAAATTTCTTGTAATTGTAATTCTTTGTAATTCATTTGTAATTCTGCATTGTAAAAGGAAGCATTGTAATTCTCTTTAAATTTTTCAACTTACCAATTCATCCCATGGTAAGCGATAAATACTGAAAGTGATGTATGACTTTGTTTAGACATCTTATAATTACTCGCAAAACAAGGATTTTAAGAGAAATTTTGCCAAACTGATGCTTTAAAATTAATTGAATTAACTTTATGATTATTTTTTTTTCTCCAATTTGAAAAAACAGAAAATATACAAAATACTAGGGGGTGGGGGGTTGTTTTTTTGCAGTTTAAAATTAAAATGTCTATTTTCATTTCAAATATTGTCGTTCTTTTTCCTAATTATTATTTTGTATTTAATGCCAATAAACTCTATATTTTTCTCTGTTATGTTTTCTATCGCAATCTTTTTGAAAACAGTTCAATCTTTTCCTTCAATGCTTTTATTATATCAAAAAAATTGCCATTTTACTCTTTTATATATTTTTGTCTTACGAGCATTGTTTGTAAACTTCTCGCCTTTAAAAAATTCTTTTTAAGAAAACGAGGATTTTTTTTTTCTTTTCCTATTCTTTCTTTTGCACTTTTATAGCAAGAACAAGCAATAACCCGTGCATTCTATTCTGATCAAAAAAAAAAACATTACCTCAAGTTCTATAAAGATTATTTGTAAATAAATTCAAAACTTTCTGATCCACAAAATATAAACCATCGAAAGTTTAAATATTTATGACGAGTATGCCGAGAATTTTTTGATACGAAAAAACCTTTTTCTTTTTAGCTTCGCTCATATTTCCAAAGTTTAAGAATTTCAATAAATATTGTAAGAAATTTTGTGTTTTTCATATGATTGTTTTGAAATAAAATTTTCATTTAAAAACAATTTTATTCCAAATAATATTTTATACATTCAAAGATCTGGTTCGGTGATTCGATTTATTTGGGTTAGCAATACTCTTATTTAATACTAAAGCTATTCAATTCAACCGGCCATGCCATTTTTTTGTGTCTAATTTGAAAAGCGAATGGTAGAATTTGAGCTCGGTACTTGTTTCCTGTCGATGAACCAACAATTTAAATTCCTGCATATTTGAAGGCCAAGAAGAGGTCAAAGAAGGCTATGAATTGTATCAGTATTGTTGATATATTTCAATCTATTATAAAATCAATATATTCCAGTCTACTTCAAAATTTGTATATTTATGTCATATATTATATGTTTCAGTCGATTTCAAAATCTGTATATTTGAGTCCATTTCAAAAATTTTATATTTCAGTTCCTTTCAAAATCTATCTAGTTCAAATTATTTCAAAATTTGTATATTTCAGTCTATTTCAAAATTTGTATATTTCAGTCTATTTCAAAATAAGTGTGTTTCAGAAATGATGTTAACGGCGATCTAAGTTCTTGTTGTGAGTGTTGGCACTTTACAAGTTATCTGTCAGCAATTTATGCGAAGTGAGCATCTCTTATTTTTTCTCAAACCACGGAGAAGGTGTGCTACCCCTATGACAGGACACTGGTATGGATACTTCTGGTATCACTTATGAGCTCCATGATCTCTTCGTCAAAAGAAAATTCCGCACTTCGTCTTATATTTTTACTTTAAAAAATTAATTAAATATATTTTTACAGGCTTAAACATCCATTTGTTCTTCATGTTCTTATATAGATTAAAATAGCAATAATTGTGCCAATTAGATATATGATCTAATTAGAAAATGAAATAAATCTTGGATCAAGGGGTTAAAATATAAATGGGAAAAGTTACTATCTAAATAATAACTAAAGGCTGATTGATCTGACAACAATTTTCAAAAACAGTTTGAATTTGTTAACTATGATTGCTCTCGGATTGAGTGATGAAGGATTAATGGATACTTCAGGCGCAATTCATTTAATCCATGATATCTTGATTAACTGAAAATACCACACTTCATTATTAATCCGTTGACTGAATATATTAGAAAAAATGGAATTATAACTACTTCAATATTTAATCTAAAATGCACTGATAATTTTTTACATTATCTTAATGAAAAGTTATTTTGATTTTTGGCTCTTATTCACGAAAGGCAAAACGAATTTAGTTTTTTTAATAAAAACTTAATAAGAAAATAACTAGATAAAATGGGATAAAAATTACGAATTCGATTGTTATTTTTAATTAAAAAATAGTTTTTCATACATTTGTTTTAATCCTTTAACTTATGAATTTATTTAATATCTTAGTTAAATGGCCCGATTTGTCTTAGACATTTATTATTATTTCAATTTATGTAACAATCTCAGGAATTTCTACAATATACAAATTTGCCAAAGTGATTTTTGTGTTTAAAATCAATTTTGATCTTGACATAGTTAAGATTTAATAATATAAAAGTTTGTTGTTCTGCCTATTAAATTAATTTTTATCTTGACTTAACTCTAAATTTAAATATTAAATTATGTTTTTTTTCAGACAATAGTAAGATATGTTACTGCAGATGAATAGACTGTTATTTTGAAAAGAAATAATATATCTAGTCAACTAATTATTATAATTTTTTACACATTATTTATTTGATTACACTTGTTGTATAAATATAGAATTTTCTTATTGATTTTTCTTCATGACGCCTTAGAAGTTTTTACGCATTTACATGATAATATACTATATTTCAGTATTTTCAGAGCTGCATTATTAATTTATTTTTTAATCAATTTTTCATTCATTGCTGAATGAGTCCTCAAATTTTGCACATATTTATGGGAAAATACACTATTTCAATATTTTATGAACTGTATTATTAATTCACCAATTAACTAAATTTTAATTCGGTATAAGTGGCGTTACCTAGTAAAAAGTTCGGGGAATATTTAATTTTAGTAATCTTTAATTTTTATATTAATATATTTATAGTATGCATCTTCGATGGCAATATATTATTTCAAAATTTGCCGAATATTGTTCTCGATTTATCAATTGATTTAATCAAGCATTCTTCGTATAATTGCACTACCTGATGGAGAATTGTGAAAATATTATTTTAAATATTTTTTTTGTAATAAATTTATGGTAGTGTCCTGGATGACAATATAGCATTTCGGCATTTTTCGGATTCTAAAATACCGCTTTGTTAATCGATTAATTTAATTAAATTTCGATTCTGTGTGAGCAGTACTACTTGATTGAGAAATCACGAATAAATTAATTTAAAGTTGCATGATATTTATTGTATGAATTTATGAATTTTAATTAAATATTAAAAGGTCGATCAATTAATTTATTTAAATCATTTTTGAACAAGTGGCAACACCTGCTGGAGAACTCGCAAAAACTCTGCATTTCTGTATATTTTTTATATTTATTGTAATGATTTTATATTAACTTCCCAGATAACAATACAGTATTTCAGAGTTTTCAAAATTCGAAATACTGTATTGTTTATAAACTAATCCAATTTTGCTTCTGTCTTAGAGGTACTAATTGATAAAGAAACCGTGAATAAATTAAATCCTTTTCGCATGATATTTATTTTAATTAATTTTAATTAAAAATCAAAAGGTAGATAAAATAATTTAATTAAACTATTTCTGTGCAAGTGACACCGCTTGATTGATAACCCAGAATAAGTGTATTTTAAATATGTTTTGGTATTTATTTAAATGCATTTATAATAATCTCTTCGATGTATGTCGGTATTTTCAAAATTCAGAAATACTTTATTGTTAATCAATCAATTTAATTAAATTTTGATTCTGCATGAGCACTACTTTTTAGTAGAGAAATCATGAATAAATTAATTTACAGTTGCATGACATTTATTGTAATTATATTATAAATGATTATAACAGGAAATAATATTTCTAAAAAAAAGCTTTTAAAATGCGCTAATAAAGGCATTCTTAAGCCTTATACTAAGCCTAATACTTTAATTTAATTTATTTATATGTAATGAATTTGAAAGATACAATTTCATCCAATGTGCCATTAGTGATTTAAGCAGCATTAAAATTCGCTTTGAACCCAACTTAGATTTGAGCAGCAATAGACACCGAAGCTCTTACCCACCCCCTCCCCCTTCCATTATGCTTTTAACTTTAATAACGTCTAAGATTTAGTAGGATAGTTTCCGATTAGCTTTATTGAAGTTAATTTCGTTGGACCATCGGTAACAGAATTTATCTCCTCTCCGTCGCCGTACCTCCAATAAATTTTGATTAAAATTCCGTTGTAAGGTAGTGGCAGCTAATTTTATCCACACCTTTTAGGGCCTAATCTCTCGTTTGTTAGATACTTTAGCAAAAATAAACTCTTTATGAAGATACTTGGAATGATTCCAGCTTATTTTCTTAGAAGTCATAATTTCTGCATGATAACAAACGCATAAAATACGCTCTTTTTTTTTCATTTTGGAGTACCTTAAAATAGATTCTTGGTATTTTTCAAAGCATATATCTTTTCTTTCCCTTTTTTTATGCAAGAAACTTAAGTAATAAGCTGTCTTTATGAATTTTGTTAGGGTGGTTTTTATTCAAGGTAAAAATTGCAAAATTCTATTTTTATGATTTTATGGTGTGTGGCAACGATTCAAGTAGCAATGAATAAGAATATGGATGAAATGGTTGACAAAATATCAAATATTTTTAGTCCAAAAAAGACTGTACTTAAAGAAAGACCCGTTTTAATTTATATCTTCCAATTTATATTCGCATTTATTTTTGAAAACTGGTGTATGATGAAATTTTGGACTTTTCTTGCCCAATAGCCATGGTTTTTACTATGCTGAACCAAACCAGAATGAAAATCTTATCAATAAACAATAATCAAAAATGGATAGTGTAAAAGTGTTCTTAAAAATACAAATAAAATTTAAGTGAATGCATGTGAAGTGAATTTTTATACACTTTAAATTGCATAAATGTGAGCATGTGATGTCTTACCAAGTAAGAAAAAATAATAGAGTGTTCGTCTTTTGAAAATATTGCAAATGCTATGTTTTGAAGTTCAGACATTCTTACAGTATGTGTTGGGCCGACACTAGACATCACATGGGCACAGGTGGTTGTTCACCTAGCAACAAGTGAAAATGAATTAACCTAGTATGCCCAATTCGTTGACGGATTAATATTGTGTTTCCTTTCCGATTCGGTAATGAATACCAAAGTTGCCCATGAGGTTTAATTTCATGCAATTTATTGTTTGTTTCAAATTCCCTGAGACTGGAATGAAGAAGCATTTTATATAGCGAATCAAGAAAATCTATTTTGAATATTGTGTTTTCCTTTTAAAATGTCCATACTTAGAATTATATTAAAGAGCTAATAGCTTAAAATAATAATTAACATAGCTAAAGAAAGTGATAGATAAATTAGAGTTCATGTTTTACAATATATATTGAATCTGGTATGGTTGATCGTCTGTCTGTCGGAACTTCAGCATACATTTAAAAAAGAAATCTCAAAAATTTGATAATTTAAATTAATAAAACTTGATCCATGATCTTGTGATTGTAATTGTAATTGTATGTCAGATTTTTTTTCAATCGGTCAGAGAAAAGCTGTCCAGAATTCAAATCCCCACCCCCTTCTTTTAGTGTTAATCGTATGCCTAAGTTTTACTATAGAAAATCGACGAAGGTCATTTGATAAATTTAATTAAAGTACTAGATTCAAACCAAATATAAATATTTCGTAATATTGCTCGCCAATAGCATGCAAAGGATTTCATTGGCGATTTATGCGGGAGGGAGAGGGATATCGCCATATTAAAAAAGTATAAGAAGCACATTCTTTGGGAGATGATTGTCGATGACTTTTCTGCCTGGTCGTCACTTATCTTTTACTATTTTTACATATAAAGTGTTGGAAGTCGTGGTGAACTATTATATTGTATTTTGCCTGTTGGAATTTTTTTAATGCAAATTATAAATTGTGAGAGATGGATCAGTGGTATATAGTGCGATAAAATTTCCTGTAAGATAGATTTAACATTTTTATTGCTTTTCGGTTGTTTTCCTGATGAAGCACATATATATTTTAGCTTAACTATCATTTATAATTAAAAAACAGCAGCTAGCAATTCAAGAAATATTTGAAAAAGATTCGGACCTGTACGCTGAGACATCATTGTATGATAATGTGATTGGCTATATTCTGTTTTTATTTTACACTCTTAAATTTATTACGACGATGGCACACAGACACAAATTATATTCAATATCATTTTAATGTTCCAGAACTTAGACACTGAAAAATATTATCGTTTAACATAAGTAAGAAGTAATAATTTATTCAAATTAGGTTAAACAGTAGTAACTGAAAATAAGTTAGTATCACTGAAAAACTTCATCTCAGAATTTCAAAGTGATGTTAAAATAATGTTAGTTCAGTGATATGTTCTGACATTATGGAAAAAATTTTAATATCTTGATTAATTTTTAAATAAAATGTTAATTACAGTTTTTAATACCTGTCTTAGTGAGCACTTATTACTCCCAAATTATTATCTTTGAAATTTAGCATCCAAAATTCCAATGATGTATCCTACTGAACATATTCAGTAATGTTCTTTTTTTATATATAATGCCTGTCAACTGACACTATTTACCGATAATATACTAGAATATAAATGCTGCTAAATTAAAAATAACATCTTTCTAATAATATACGCAATTACAAATTTGAAAAAAGAAATTTTTCCCATTATACAATTCCCAAATACTATAATGTGAAATATATTTTCTATAATGTGAAATATATTCCCCTGTTGTACGAGACTATAAATATACATTTTGGCGAAAGTTTCTATATAAATGCAAATTACAATGTATTTTTCGATTTTTTCCGTCTTCCGTTCATTGACGATGCAATGAATTCGATCTTATTATACTATACATCCAGTATTGTTGAAGAAATATTGCCCATCAACTTCCCTAGAGGATTTCCCTAAATACCGAGGAAATAATTACAAATAATTAATTCATTACAATTCGTTCCAAATGAATTAGTTCATAATTAACTAATTTAATGAATCGAGTAACTTGCTTCGCCCGCCTCATTATTTGATGAATATAAATAATTCAATAAAACTAATATTTCATTAAATGAATTATGAGGAAAGATACATTTTGTTCTATTCAATAAATTAGATGAATGTATTTATTATTATTACTAACTTATAGGTAGCCAAATGAAAGCTATATAATTATTTCTCTTAGAGTATTCAGTTTTATAAAAAGTGCAATTTTGTGAGTAAAACTAGCTGATGCGTGAAATTAAGTATTTTATGATTAAAGCCATGTGATTTCTATAGTGCACATAGAAGTTGCTTCTTTTCTATTATATAGTATTTAAAATTTAAATGTGTTATTAATCACTGCATATCAGTTACATATCTAAAAGTCTAAATGTATTAAAAGATTATGAAGAGTTCTTTTTTTAGCAAGACGGATAGGTTATTTTTCGTTTTATTATTAAAAAGAAATTTATGTAATACTAGAATTACACAAATATCAAAATCAGCGTCTATTATTTGAAAAAGTAATGAAAAATCATTTTTTTAATTAAAGAAATGATAAACTTAGCAACATATTACTTTAGATTTTTATATAAGAAACAACTGTTTGTTTAGATTAATTCATAATTGCACGATTTTTTTTCTATTTTCTGAATAAAAGTTTTAAATCTGTTGAAAAGAAATATTTGAAATATGTATGAAAAAAAAACGATATAAAAATTTAAAATATAGAATAATATAAGAAACAAATGAGGGAAAACATTGATTAATTAATGAAAAATTCGAAATTTATCGATAAAATTTTATTTATTGAATAAAAATCAATTGATGAAAAATTCCATTTACCTAATTAAAATTTTCTTGGTTAAAATTTTTTATTCAAATAAAAAATAAGTACATTTTCTTGTAAAATATTTATTTAAAATTAATTATTCAAAATTAAATATAACGCAAATAAAAACATATAGGTATGTGGAAAGAATGCCTTTGTGATATTATTTTTCATTAACATTTTTTGAATATCTCATAAATTAACTTAGTGCGTAGTAAATTATGATTTGCCGCTGTAATAATTCTTTGTTTAGATTAAAGCTCTTAAATATATGTGCGAAGAATTTTCCGTGGTTCATAAGTGTGTAGCACACATGCTCGCTGGAGAAATGAAAGTAATTAATAATTTTGAAAAACCCAAATAAAGGTAGAGGGATGTGTTTGCGTCTGGTACCGAAGTCTTTGCAACAGTTGATCTGATTTTTTCCCCAAAAAATTCTATTTCAAGAACGCATTCATTACTCTTAGTCTTAAAAATTAAAATCATCAGCCCTAAACAAGACTTTTTTAAACCCAAGATACTCATGGGTATAATAATCTAAAAGCTTACCAAGTTATTGACAGAGCTAATTTTTTGAATCTAAGATATCGTGTACATATTCAAATTATTATTATTATTGTTATTAATTTAAGAAAAATAGATTTAACATTATAAAGATGAGTCCATACCGGAGTCCTGGCCTAGGGATAATGCGTCTTGGCAGTGAACTGGGCTTCTCGGGTTTGAGTCTTGATTCGGGCGTGGTTGTTCTCTATCCAGTTTTTTGTCTGTCAGGTATGTGAAAGAGCCGACCCCCATTCCCGTGAAAAGGGTTTGTGCAATCGAGTGTGTGGATGTCATCTTCAAATGAACTAAAGTCCGACTTCTGCCCTCAAATACTCAAGGGTCCTCACCCTCAGAATAGCTTCTGAACAGCACCCTTCTTTCTCTCTTCCCGATGCACCCTTCCCGATCTCTTACTTCTATACAAGGGGGAAAGGCAGAAACAAGAGAGATAAACCCATAAAATAAATTTTAAGAAATGAAAGCCATATCTACGTATGGCACATCCAAATAGTGAAAGTTCTAAAAGATTCATGCTTCCAATTATACTGGTATATCCGTATTATACGCCTTTTTTTAAGTTAATGCATTTTCTCCAATACTTTTAATTTTCACCATTATTATCTGATTAAAATAGGACGGGGAGGAGGGGTAAATTGAATGAAAAAAAAATCTTACAATTCAACCAGATTAAAATGTTTAATGGGCTTTTAGTTTTCTGTTAAATAAATTTTATTAAATTTTCTACGCTGCAAATAGCTTTTTATTCAATCGCTTTCACTTCCTAATATGATATGCAAATACTTTTAAAATTATCGAACATAGTTGAAAATATTTTTCTCTTTTTTTCTATCAGTCGCATTCAAGTTGCATTTTTTTTTTTTTAAATTCTTACAGAATGTTTGGGCATCATCAAAATTTCATCTCACACAAAAATTGAAAAATTTTCCGTCTTTACAACGCAATTAAATTCTTTCTGTCATTAATGATTCATTTAGAGATAATGCGAAAGAAATGTGGTCGCGTTATTTAATTTAATTTCCGCATTGCGCCTACTTCCTACTTATTCATATCTCATTAATTCCGGAGGTTGAAAACTGGTTATTGAAAAATTAGTTTCACCAGCAGAAGATCTCCTAGAAATCTTACAGAAGATGAGTTATTTTGTTTTAAGAATATTCTCCTCTTCGTTCGAAAGTAGAATCTTCGCGTAAATCAAGTGCATCGATTGCACTTGTTTTAATCTTTTGATGCCCCCCCCCCTTTTCTCAACCCACAATTCACCCACCCTTCTTGAAAAATTCCGAAGAGATCGATTCTGCTAGGCCATGTAAAATTAATATTTTTCACATTCCAAGGCTGTTTGTTTGGACGTGCTTTGATTTTTGTTTTCTTCTTAAAATCAGTGCTGTGTGGCGTGGCAAAGGTTTTGAGGTAATATACGAAGTAGTTTTTTTTTAACAGGAATGCCTGAACTAAAAACCTTTTTTCTTTAAAATTTAAGCTTTTGGTCCACTTTTACAAAGTTTATGCGAAGATCGTAGATCGATCAAAGTTTATGCATATCATTTTTCATTCACTGGTTTTAGTAATTATTTAAATAAGTCATCTTAGGACCTTTAAAATAATAATCTTTATAAAAGTCTGACTTTCCCTATATTAACTTTAATTAATTTGTTTTATCAAAAATATTACTTTATATTCTTAATGGAGATATTGAATAATTCTTTGTTTTAACAAATTTTAAAAAGTGGCTTGCTTCTCAATGCAACTAGTTTTTAAGACTTTACTATAGAAGAGTGGTGATGTCTCGTTTTGGAGAGATTTCAGTTTTGAAGTAGAATGAGACTGTATCAAAACCTGATACTTTGTATCATGTACCCAGAAATGGCAGGTATACAAAATTTATACAAAATAAAAGTATCAAGTTTGAGAGTTTGATGGAATTTATTGGCTCAAGAATTCAGAATTAATCTTATTTCAAAATTATTTCGAAGTTGTGTCATTTTCCAGGGTCAGTCAACCTGCAAAATCTTTTAAAAGAAATCATATGGTAAAATATAAACTAAAAGTTATTTGAGAATCAGATAAAAAAGTGTAAACCAATCATTTTGAAAAAGGTGATAAGATGTGGATGGGGGATTAATTGTACGATGAATGCTTTATAATTTGATGTAGGGAGAATGAAAGCAGCGAATACGTTGATTGTTAAATCTCTGAAAATTTTGCTAAAATGTGATGAGCTGTCGTAATAGTCATGTTATAAGAGTATCGGGTACTCAGTAAAAGTTTGTGAACGCGGTTGATGCCTGATTGTAATCTCATGATTCTCATTCGTTTTCTATCAGTTGATACCGTATCATTTTGATAAAAAGTAATAGGTTGATATAGCTTAATAATAAACAACTTAATTAATTAATAAAAGCAATTTCAATATTAAATAAATCATTTTGTTGTTGTTATCGTCGTGTACGTGTTTTTCACGAAAAGGGGGTGCAGTAGCTTCTGAGGGTAAAGACCCCTCAGCACCCAGAGGGCAGAAGTCCGACTTCTAGCTCACACACACGACACAACCCTTTTTAGGGGGTGGTAGAATTCATTCATCCCTCAGCAAGTCGGAATTTAGATCCAAATCAGAGACCGACTCATCCCAGATTCAGTAATCCCAGAGGTATCGTTTTGTATGGGAACTTGGAGGACTTTGCAGTTTCGACATATTTAACGTGCCCCAACTGCCATTAGCCAACACGGCGGTCTTTGGCCAAGAAATCATTTTGTTATTCTATATTTAAAAACAAAATTTACATGCTAACAATCATTGACAAATTCTCTAATCAGCATCACACTATTTTGATTTTTCATGTTAATAGCATTGGTTGCACAACCGTGAAAAAAACAGAACTTTGTGGATATAGTATGCAATTGATTTACTAAGAATTGTTTGCTTATTTCAAGACAAAAATTATTAGCTATCAAATTCAAATTAGCTACGCATAGTTCTCAGGAGATAATTTGCAGGTTCATTAATTTCATTCAAATATCATTTAATGTTAGTTATCTTCTGACTATTTATTTAGATTAGACTTACAAACAAACATTTATCAAACTACACCTCATTCCTTGCTACACCAGTTTGAGTGACATAACCTGAATTTAATGGTTTCATTCACTCGTACCCCAATTTACAAGATTAGTTCTCCCAATCCCTTTAGATATATTATAACTGAAAACGGCCCGAAATTTCATCCAGTAATTTTAATATTGGATGGCAAAATTGTATTATCTATGATAGATATTGTATTTTCACCTGAGGCTGCAAATAGATGAAAATGTCAAATCTAGAGTTTTCAGTCACTTTTCACAGTGTGAACCAGGGTATGTTAGATTATAGCACTTATAGTTAGATGATAAAAGGTAATTAGTTGGAGAGTGAGAAGCCTAATTTTGCTGCTGATAAAATCTTACATACATGGCGGATATAACTTTTTCAGGTGCAAATTACCATATGATTTCCTTTTTGATGTGTTTTGAAATGGTTTAGCAAAGATGGTTGGCCATTTAAGAAATCCATACCAATCGTTTGTTACTGTAGATACATTATTAGCCTATAGAATTTCTTACTGCATCATCGGTGGATGTGAATCTTGAGTAAATGAAGCATTCATTTAACTGCTGCTGTCGTCATTTTTATAATAGTGAAGAAGCAAGAAAAAAGAAACATTTTAAGTATTAAAGTTAAACTTATTGCACTTATTGCAAGTTTTATTTTATGCCAATTGAATTGTAGATTTTGTTCATATAGCTTCGTTGGATAATGTTTTTTGTAAATGGTTCACTCAACCAATGATCGTTTTGTTATTATTATATGGGAATAATAGCTTTCTAGTAGATCCCTTATCGTATTTGTTTTTGGAAATTGGTTTATAAAACTGGCACTTCTGAATTCTTTTATAGAAAGTTTGATATTTGTGTATGAAAGGCTGCGGTGGCCTGGTGGCATAGTCTCGGCTTCGGAATCGAAGGGTTTCAGGTTCGAGACTCGATTCGTCGTGTGAGGGGGTCTGTTGCACGTTAAATCTATCAGGCTAAACGTCCTCCTGCTGGTGTGGCGTGGTGTTGAGAGGGGGGTGCCAGTTCAGGTGTCGTCCTCGTCATCTGACCGTGGTTCAAAATTACGAGGTCCGTCCCAAAATAGCCCTCGTGTTGCTTTGAAACGGAACGTTTATATAACTAAACTAAACTAATTTGTGTATGAAGATGTGAAGCATGTAAGACTGATGATTGTAAAATATGGCATCGAGGAATTGAGTTTGATGTATGAGATTATGAAAAATGTAGAATTGTTGCTTGTAAAATCTGACAATGAGAAACTAAGACTTATACGTGTTTTTGTGAAGCGTATAAATAGTTCTTGTAAAAACAGACAATGAGTAATTGAGACTGATGTTAGGACTTGGACTAGGGTTTATAAAATTTGACAGTGAGAAATTGAATCTGAGGTGAAGGATAATATAACATGAGTGACTAGTGCTTGTAAAATCAGACAGTGAGAAACTGAGATTAATATGTGGGATTATGAAGATGTAGATTTAATGCTTGTAATCTGACGTTGCGAAACTCATAATAATGTGTGAGATTATGAAAAAATTTAGGATTGATCCTTGTAAAATCTGACAGTGAGAAACTGTCACTGATGCATGACATTGTGAAACAAGTGAGTAGGTCTTGAGAAATTTGACAGTGAGAAACTGAGACTGATATAAGGGATCGTGAAACATGTATGAGTAGTGTTTGTAAAATTTGACTGCAAAAGGCTGAGATTGATGCATGGAATTAAGAAAAATTTAGAAATGGTGTTTGTAAAATTTGATACAGCGAAATTGAGACTAACGTGTGAGATAATGAAAATTTTAGAAATGATACTTGTAAAATTATAATTGATTTGTGAGATCATGTTATATTCGAGACCAATATTTGTGAAATCTGATAGTAAAAAGCTAAGATTGATTATGATTAAGTGATATTGTGAAAAATGTAAAACTGGTGCTTGTAAAATCTGATAACGAGAAACTGAGTCTGATGCCTATTAAGAATGGGACGATAATCAAACTTCTATTGCTGGAGGACGAATCTGCAATATCTGTCCCCAATTAGCACTTAATTAAGTATGAAATCTAATATAATCTTACTGGGAATTCAAAATTGATGTGCAAATTCTTGGACTCACAATCATACTGATACTTTTGCTTGCTCCTGTTCTTTTAACACCTATCCAATCAGCGGATAAGATTTATTTATCTTCTAATTTGTATTTCAAATATGATATTTCGAAACATGTAAAAACTGATTCTGAATGGTTTGCCTAATGAATAATACGTAATTATCTGTGAACATTAATATTTAATATCTAAGTACCATGTAAGTAATTTTGAGATAAATCGTCAAATATAAGTAATTTTGAGATAAATCGTTCGCTGCAGCTTCCTAAGTGGCAGGAGCAATCGTAGATGGAGATCTGAGCGTTTATCGAACTTCGGTTGGATGATAATATTATTAGGGAGCTTTATCTGGAGGAGGGCTTCGATGCTTCCTGTTTGGTGATGTATTGCCTTCCGTGTTTCCTGCGCGCGTTTTTGCCTTTGTTCCGATAGACTGGCCGATGATTAATGACCCTTGCTATCTTTTGTGCAACTCTGCGCACGCTCAGACTGTCGATGATTATGAGGGAATGCCGCTCTCGCTGGCATTTTTTTCGATGCTTAGAAGGAATTGTTACTTTTTCTGCGAGAGAAAAATGGTAATTTTTATCGTAGAAAATTTTCTATGGGCCCATCGCGACTTCTTTTAAACTAGCGAAATATCTTACAGTTTTGATTGATTTTCTGATGGTTTAATAGTAAAGAATGTTTTATAGTTGACTGAGTACCGAGGTGTTTTTATTTTAAAAGATGTATTTCAGTGTAACATACATTTAGTTCATTTTAACATAATAAATTATAATTGAGTCTCCCTGAACGAACAGAATTCTTTCCGAAACTTACTCGTAAAGTGAAACAATTATTCCCCCCATCGGAATCTATTTAACCCTTTTGCCGTCCCTTCTGTATGCAAATTCTTTTGCGTTTTCCTCTGTTTTTCGCCGCATTAGAAAAACAAAAATAAAAAACCAAACATTTAAACATTTACAAAGCGTTTTAAACGCTTAAAATGTTGAACGTTTGAACCGCGTTGCGGTTCTTTTCACGATGCTTTTCACACGTTAAAAAATGCTCAGACGAGCTCGTAATACTGTAATTTATTATTTATAATATATGCCGTACTTTACAAAGAGATTGTCAAAGGCAAAAAAGGCTTTGCTTTAAAAATTGGTGAAAATTGAATACATCTATACAGATAATTGAATTTGTAGCACGCATTATCAAATTTACTTTTAAAAATCTGATAATAAATCAATAAAAAGGTA
>JAPMOQ010068102.1:1007633-1022468 GCA_026543055.1 Argiope trifasciata | reverse complement strand
TTTTTTTTAAAGTTTAATATCTTTCTTAGATTTTATATTATACAATCATGTATTTAAATAAATACTGAATTTCTTTTTTTCAAAATTTGTATATGCTAATTCTAATTTGATTATAATTAGATCTCGAAATATTTGTCTACGCTAATTGCAAATAAATAAAATACACTTTCATTATAAAAATGAATAATAATTCTTTCACTCTTTTTTCTTTAATAAATTTGTTTAATTAATAAGGATTTAAAAAAATAGAATAATTTTTCGAAGAATAGAAGTAATGGATTGCTTGCTTATTTATGCTGTCAACTATAACATCTTGTAATTAAATCTCGAAATATTTATCCGCTCTAATTATAAATAGATAATTAAAATCCACTCTAATTATAAATAAATAAACAAAATCCTCTCTAATTATAAATAAATAAATGAAATACACTTTAGTTATAAATAAATAAATGAAATGTGATAAGATTTCAAATCAGTAAAAGGCTAAATTCTTTTTTTATCAGCTAAGAATTTATGCAATTTATTCAGATTTCAATACCAGTAAATTAAGTCGAGTGGAAAGGGTATGCAATGTTTCTAATAATTAACTATTTCATTTTTTTATTTTGTGTTTCAATATTTTGTTTTGTGTGTAGTATTAATTTATGTTTTATCCAAAAATAACTTTTAAAAAATTGAAATCCGTTTAATTTCTTTTCGTTGAATACGCAAATAATTTGCATTTATCCAGTTAAGCGTTTGAGATCAATAGGGTTTGTAATAACCATTTTCTACAGCTTTATTACTTTCTCAAGCCTTATAATAAAGTTTATTCATTTTTACCCCCCCCCATATAATTGCACTGCATTACGTAAAAACAGAAATATTGCTCTTACTTAATTTGCATATTT
This sequence comes from Argiope trifasciata, assembly GCA_026543055.1. Lineage (NCBI taxonomy): Eukaryota > Metazoa > Arthropoda > Arachnida > Araneae > Araneidae > Argiope > Argiope trifasciata. The sequence goes on along the minus strand of JAPMOQ010068102.1, from coordinate 1,021,575 downwards.
TTACTTTTTTGTATTATGAACTAGTCGCCTTTGGCGACCTACTAGTTCGCCATGTGTAGTGCGTTCTAAAATTTTCGATTAAATACTTACGTACATTACAAATTGACCATTGGTGCGGACTTTGAATGCATATTCTGTATAAATTCAATCAGATTTACCGTAATTAAAGTGATTTATTGAATTTATGATATAGATATTGCAAACGATCATAGAAATGTTTGCTTTGCAGTTATTCTTTTTAATAAAATATCACATTTTACTTTATTTTATCCTCTCACGTGCTGACAGCTATATTTTTTAAGACTTAATTTGCAATAATGGTTTTTTTTTTTAATTTGAACTTCTGTCAATATGATGGCAGCACGCTGATGAAACCGAATTTTTTTCTCCTTGACGTACTCGTGCAGATTGAATTTTATTGTTTTATCCGAAATATATTGTTGAAAATATGGTTAAATTATTTCTTTAAAAATTCGTTAAAAATAGAAGTTTAAGTTATATGTTAAAACACTGATACCATTATAAAGGTAATTTTTTTTAATCTTTAACTTGATGTAAAAAACATGTTTGCGCGATAGTATTTTCGGAAGTTATAACGGAGAAAAGCCAAACTTTTGCTTAATTTTTAATTAATTTAAATTCTAATTAAAAGTTTGGAAAAATCGCTCCGAAGTGCATATTCCCGGTGTGCAAGGTGTACACATGTCAAATTTGGTGCTTCTAATTGGAAACGGCCTGGCCTGTAGCGCGCCAACACACACACACACACACTGAGTTTTATTATAAATATAGACTATACAGTAAAATAGTAAAGTATCGTCAAAAAATTAGGAAAAAGAAAGAACAAATTCAAGATTTTGATTAATTTACACGTTATAGACTCCATAGGTCCGAAAAAAGGTTATAAAGTTTAATATGTGATCTTTATATCAAATTTATAGATTTCATGTAAATTGTAAACCAATTTTATTTAAATGCTAACACATTTGGCTATAAGTAAATTTTTTTTTACGAATTTCAACAGCCTAGACCAAAACCTTTTTAACTAGCGCATTTACAAACAGACTTAATTCTTCAAAAAAATATCTTTTGGGCTCAGAAAAGGCTGACTCAGAAAAAAATTCCGAAATTCGTCGAAACCTCGTGCTTGAATTATTTTAATGAATTCAATACAAAAGTATTGAATTCATTAAAATAATTCGAGCATACTTCACATACTTAGCATACTTCATTTTCGTTGAAGTAAGAAAAGATTATACAAAAAAAAGATCTATACAAAAAAAAAATTCTCCATTCATTTTCAGAGATTTTTATATTGATGAAAATAAACTTCCCACAAATTGATTTTCCCACCATCACCACGCTCATCTGATTAGCTCTGGAGCGTGTAATGCGGAGATTAGTCAAACCTAAACTCAAATTATTTAATTATTACGGTTTTTTCAATTTCTGTACTTCATTTATGTAAAAGTTAGAAAAGATTCCAAAATAGTTTTAAATAAAAGAGTAGAAATTCTCCATCCAATTTCAGAGATTTACTTTTGAAGCAAGTCTTCAATAAAATTCCCACAAATTGATTTTCCCGCCATCTTTGAGCTTATCTTGTAGGACCTAAAACCTGATACGTGAAGATACGTCAAAACCTATATTCAAATTATTTAATTAATACAATATTCTTTGCATTTTTCATTTATTTGAAAGTAAGAAAAAAAATTTTAGAATAGCTTTAAATTACATAAATCTACACACGAAAAAAAAAACTTGTAAATCTTTGAAAATAAATGGAGAATTTTTTCTGAAGCAAAATTTCGATAAACTTTCCACAAATGGATTCTCCTTCCATTATCAAACTTATATAACAAGACTTGGAATTTGAAACATGAGATTTGTCAAAACCTTGTAGTCAAATCTTTTAACGGATGCACTATTTTCTTTTTGTATATTTCATTTATGCGAAACTGAAAAAAGATTCTAAAATAGCTATAAATAATATGGATCTACTGAAGAAAAACTTGAAATTATCCAAGAATTTTTAGAGATTTACTTTTAAGGAAACAAATCTTCGATAAACTTCCCACAAATTGATTTTCCTGCCATGGCCAACTTAACTAATAAGGCCTGGAGCAACTTCTAAAGCACTTCTCGCCAATCTCTTTCTCAAACGGACATTTGAGTTCTTTCCAAGAGTTCTTATCCAGCGAAACCGCTCCTTAAATGCAAATCGACGGTCGATTTAACAGGTTTCTCCCAGAAAAGTGCCTGAAATTTCTAGTGAGGATCTATTCTTTTGCTCTCTTAAGTCTTCGGAATGTACTTGAATTTTTATTTCCAAATGGTTGTACTTGTACTCAAATTTTAGGTGAGTCTAAATTAACATGTCTACTGCAGTCTCATATTTGAATATTAAATGCTGAAGAAAAAAGTTGAGGGGAAGAAATCGAAGTGTTTCAAGTGTAGTTTCTCTTTTCAGGAACAATTCCTTATATAGTTATCCATGCCCATATTTGTCATGAATACGTCCGAATATTTAACCGTTTGATATTTCATTAAATATGTCAAAAAATTCCTCAATTATTCCATAATTTTTAAATCAGTCTTTAGAAAGAATATGTTAGTTTAATAAAGAAATAAACCAATGGGATTGATATTTTTAAAATTATCTTTTATTTTGACACGATTCATGATTATTTTTCTGTCTCTTCCATTAAATTAACTGGTGTCAAAATTTGTTATAACTATACAACTTTTGAGTGAGGACTATACACCATGGTATGTGATTTTGCGTATAGTCCTCACCAAATCAGGTAAGTGGATTTACTTACCTACCTTTCTATGTTTATATAATGGGTTTCACTGAAGCACTGATAGAACGATAATCCGAACGTCAACCTAAAGATGGATTTGGTTTTAAAATGTAAAAGCAATTTTAGCAATCAAATCGCATACCAAATTTTCTTCATCGAATTGCTTATATTTTTAAATATCCTTTTCACTTGCACACAGATAGAGTGATTTACCGATAGACATATTTCAGGTTGATGGAGTTTGTCCAAAATAGACATAGAATTACCGTTTTAGTATAAAAACTTCATGCCAATCGTTGCACTTGCACAAGGACAGGAGTTAAAGTTGACTATAAAGGATCATCAACGGCTTCGGTACAACCCTTCCCGTTCTAGGTGTGTCCTATTATTGAAGTGTATGTACTTCGACCCCCCCATGACATTACCTATCAAAGAAATAAGAATCAACAAACTTATTCTGCAATTTCTCATTCACTTTCGTGGCGCCGCCTTGAAGGCGGATCAATGGCTTCTGTACTACACCTCCTGTTCAAGTTGCACCCCTTTATTTCCATGGATGTCTCTCGACCCCATGACATTTCCCATCAAAGAAGTAAGATTAAACTTTCTTATTCTACTGGTTCTCTTTCACTTATTCTTGGCGCCTTCTTTCCCTCAAGGCAAAGTCTATTATACTAAAGTACTACTATTCCCGTTCGAGGTGCGTCCTATCATCACAATGGATGCAACTTAACCCCGTTGCCTTTTAAACGCAACTTGCCTTTTAAATAAGTTAGAGTCAACTTACTTATTCTACAGTTTCTTTTTCACTTATTCTGGGCGCCTCCTTTTCATCAATACAACGATTTCGGTAGTGTCCCTCCCGTTCGAGGTGCGCCCCATCATTGAAATACATGTAATTCGACCCCATGTCATTTTACATCAAGGAAATAAGAGTCAACTTTCTTATTCTACAGTTTCTCTTTCTCTTACTCGTTGCGCCCTTTTATTGTTGTATGGTTAAAAGTAAAACAAGTTTAGAGTATCAGGACAAATTTAGAATGTACTCCAGTGAATTTAAAAAAACAAAGGCAGTCTGTCCTCTTCCTTCGCACCATCTACCATCTCACTGCCAGTCCATCCCCCTGAAGAAACTGCACCGTATTCCGGTCCGGCGCCACTCAGGAAAACAAAATATCCTTTCGCGCCATCGGCCGCACCAAACACCATTTGAATGCATTCCACAAATCGAATCGCATCGCTACTCGATAAAATGGAATGGAATGAATGAAAAGGGGAAAAAAAATAACAAACAGTCCCACAGTATCGCCTTCGAGGGTCCATTGAAATTCCGAGCGGTTGCCTTTTGTTGTTTTCCTAGCGGTTTGTTTTGTGTCCCTATCTATTCCCGTTTCCTGGAACCGCTTATGATGGATGTCCTCTCTAGTGGGGAGGGGGGGGTTAAGTTTTTGTCGGGCATTAAATCCTTTCCCCTGTCGATCAGCGATCCTGTGGTATCGTAATCGCTGAGCGATGAATGCCTTTTGAAGAATGGCCGCGGTGGAGTGTATCAGTGTCGTACTTCTTTATTGTGATGGAGAATCTTTGGATTGTGCAAATGGGTTATTGTGCTTTGCTTTGCTCCATTTTGTTGAAGAAAATGCGCGTTTAAATCTCCTTTAAAAAAACATTTCAGTTGGTTTGGTTTCCCTCTCGTACAAGATACTAATCTATTTACACCTCCATTTTGCATTTATTTATTTGTTTGAAAGAATTTTCGTTATTTTGTCGAAAAGTCATTCTGTCAGAGAAAGCAGGAGTTAATTTTCCGCGATGATCATTTGTAAATATAAAATTTCAGGATGTAATTGAATAACTTGAAGTTATTAATGAATATTGTATATTTTCTTCACTTAATATAAATATTCATATATAATCTTTAACTATTACATGCTTTTGAGAATATTTAATATTTTATTTGTGGAACTACACTTAAAATATTATAAGACTTTGATGACTTTCTTATATATTTGGTGCTTCCATGCATTTTGATTAGTGGCATCTATTGGTAAACATGCAGAGTAATTATATAAACGAAATGATTTTGGGTTTTACCAAATTACTATTACTTAAGTCATTTTGAAAACTTTCTATTTAGTTATTCAATGTAGTGTATAAAGACCCCAATCATGGAACGCTCCAAATTGTATTTTCGACATTCATTGCTTTTTTAATGTCTGTTTGTTTGATTTGAAGAAATCTGTTGCCATCAGACACTTTAAAAATTTATCGTGCCGCTGCTGCGTCATATCCCAATTGTCGCGTTTGGTTTCAACGATTTAAGAGTGGTCATTTCGGTGCCAATGACAAAGAACAACCTGGAGAACTAAAAGTATTCAAAGAAATTATTTGCAAGACTTATTGGACGAAAATAGGAAAAAAACTGTAGAAAATGATGGAAATTATTTTGATTCATGTATACTGTAAAACATTTTCTCAATAAATTCTATTTTAAAGAGAAAAAAAATCAAAATAAGTGCAAGCACCTGATAGTATGACTGTAATAATAGTTTTGATGTCTTGATTATTCGCAAAAAAGAAATCTAATCAAAAATTCAATTTCCATATAGTTTCATTATTTTTGGTATATTTAAGACCGAAATGCTGGAATATATGAAGTAATTGGTCATCTAAATAGTATAACACTAACATTAAAAAATAGTCCGCTGGAATTTTAAATAAACTCTGTAATTGCATGAAATGTCGCTTTAAATCATGTTGAAATATAATCATCGGTGACTATTATTGGATTTCAGATTATTTTTAAATTCTAACATCGGAACAGCAAAATTACAACGGTTAGTATTCGCCTGCCACCAATAATTGCTAAAATGCACTTGTTCAATAAATCCAAAGCAACCAGTATTCTTCTAATTTCTCTTACTATTTAAAAGAACTCACTCTATTAAACCTCAGCAATTCGTATTCTTAATGTTCAATTTATTGCCCAAGAGAGCAAGGTTTTTCAAAGGGATTTGTATTCGTGAGATTCAATTTACGGCTCAAAAGAGTTAAATCAAAATGGCCTATATTCTTAGACTCACCTTATAGCCCATAAAATATCAGATACAAGATTTTGCTCCGTAAATCATTTAATCAACCACCTTCTATATCATATATAAGGATAGATGACTATAAATTGATTAAAAAAAACTACAAGGAATTCAAAACCAACAATGAATAGTAACATTAATTTTCATGATCTGTAAGGAGATTATTTAAATACTGTTTTAACTTAACTTGGTTAGAAACATTCAAAAAATATATAAATAAATGGACATGAAAGACAGAGCATCAACATCTGAAAAGTTTATGATCTTTAAAAAAATACATCTAAAAAAATGTAAAGGAAATTATTTCATCGCCCCTGAAAAGTTAAGAACTTAACATAGCATTGAGCCTGTATAAGGTGTGTATATGTGTGTTTGCATTGTATTCAATTCTGGGTATTTTTACTGTCGCTAAACGGGATTACCAAACATCTGTTCCTGTCGTGTTTCCCTTTTAAAAAATAAAACAGACTACCCTGAATGTCCTTGTCCGGATTTATCCATGTAATATTTTTAATGTGGTATAAATGTAGTGTAATCGCTTTTTCTTTGTCGACTATTTTCTTGATTTAGTTTTCATCACTGTGATTTTTGTCGCTTGCTTAATATTTTGATAAGGATTTATGGCAGGTTGGTGGTGGTCTTATTAGAAGTAAAATACTAAGGAGAATCAAGAGTTAAAATAACGGTAAAGAGCAGCTGTATTAGCTTCAGATAATGAAGAAATATATGAATAAAAGAATTAAAAAAAAAACTTTTTAAGAATAACCCTTTTTTTTTATCGAAGCGTAAGGAAACCGTTTCACGAAACATGTGCAATAAAACTACTTTTATCCTAGATGAAGATATATAGTGAACTTTCTAGAACTCTATATAGTTTTATCAGGTATTTGAAAAGAGGTTTTTCACCGGAAACACGAGCTTTCATACCGGAAATTTGAAAAAAAAAGGGGGGGGGGATATTTTTCTTTATTTTTTTAATTGAACGAAAATTAAAGTTTTTTTGTCTGATTGAAAGATGTATAATGTATATAAAAATTTTTTACGGATTTACTCTTTCATCGGGTTTCTTTTTAATTTGTTGGTTGATGAAATGCACAGTCCTTTACTGACAGAAGAGGACTTTTTTAACACGAAGACGACAAATATACAGTCGAGAGGAACACAGGAAACACTCAGTAACAAATTATAACTAACTACTACCAATTAACTGCTAGTATTAATCGGTATCAGTAGCAAACACAACACACAAGGAGGCAAGGCAGAATGCAGCAAACGAAGGAATCTTCAGAGCTTCAGTCTACGGTCTCTCCAAATGGCTGAAATTCTCCTCTGTCTCCCTCGCGTAAGTTGTATCTAACTGCCGACAAGACTGGCTACTCCACAAAGAATGAGATTCATCTACAATAAACGCCAGGATACGGTATACAATTCAGTTTGTCAATCGCCTGAGCTCCACTCAACGCTGGACTATTCCACCGCTGCTTTGTTATCCTCTCGGTGATTCGCTTTAAAACTGCGACTACGATCCCTTGCAGCTTGAGACTGCCAGCCTTTTTTAGTTGCCGGGAGGCGAGCCAAAAAGGTTTGGGACCAGTCAGGCGCATCTTCTTATTAGATGGATCCCTAAAATTCTTGAGGTTCCCAGTAATATTTATTATGTCACCAAAGTCACCAAGTTTGTCACCAAACTCTGAGATCACTGACGCGGCACCCGATCTGTACCCACAGGACTGTCTTTCTTACGATGAAACTGTTTGTGCTGAGAAGCAACATTACGGGTTTGTAACAATATTAATAACCTGGATTGAATTATTTTCATTATATAATATGAAAAGTTATGTTATTTGGTCTTGTCAGTGGTGATCTCCAATCAAACTGCTGCCTAAAGCCCGTTTGGATAAATAGAGGGTGCAGCTAAGCTGATTATAAAAATTATTAAACCAATTGCCGAATAAAAGCATTATAATTTTCATTAGAACAAATATATTTAATTTATCTCTTTATATTTTTTCACTTCTCTTGTATATTCTTTTATTGTAATGATAAAATATGTATTAAATCGTTTTTTGTAATTAAAACTTTTGTACCATTTTTAACTTAAGGCGAAATAATATATTATGTCACTAGGCATTATTTTCTTGTTCTTAGACTCAGACCAAACACACCCAAATCCAGACACTCAACAAGACTTTTCCTTTCCAGCATCATTGACTTTTTTAAAAAAAATTCTAAAAATATAAATTATATTAGTTATAAAATATTAATACTTGTTTGCATATTACCATTGACCTACCATTGTTTCCATTGGATTATTAAAATCATTAATGAATAAACAAACTAAAACATAACCCACTTATTCAATTATTCATCCTATAGCAAATAAAACAATGTATGCGTGCAAGTGTTGATATGCGAACTGATGCCAAATCAGAATTGACTTATGGCTTCAAATTTCGGTAAATTACTGTTTATCAACAAAATTGTTAATTGGTTTGTGTGTGTGTATAAAATGCAATGCTCCTTGTAAGGTTTGAATGTGCATCTCAGTGGGATTTTTTTTTTAATTTCTTTTAAATTAACCTAAATTTTGACGTTTTTCCACAGTAGCATTCAAAAATAGTATTGAATAAAAATGCATTTTACAAAGTTACAAAAATTTGATCTTTTTTAAATGTTCTTATTCAATAATAGAGCAAATTTTTCTTGAACTTTGACTAATTAAAAAAAATATATATTTACTCTTTTTCCAACAATAGGTTACGTTGTTACCCTAAAATTCAGTTTTTATTATTTCTTGAAATACTTAATCATGTGATTTTCTTTCATCTTTTGAAGCGTAAGAAAAATAATTCTGTTTAATGTATATGAAATTTAGAAGACGAAAAAAAAAAATGCATTTACAATGTCCTGAAATTTAAAACACTGATAAAGGAAGCTTTGAGGGTTTTTTTTTTTTAAACATCGTTAAAAAAATTTTTTAACGATGTTATGGAATACTAATCGTCATTACAAAAGTTTATATACACAAGAGAATAAAATCTATGTTAGACAATAACAGTTTTAATATCTGACAATTTGATAACCTCATGGACATGAAGTTATACATATCTTACTGATTTTGAAAGATTAAATATAGTCAAAAACTATTGCAAACCATCTGATTGCCAAAGGAAGCTACTCTAAAATATGGTGCCACATTAATAATTTATTTAGATGATTATTAACTTGTCCTATAAAATAATAAAGTTCAATATACAATATTTGTCTCAAATTAACGATTTCCTTATAATTTCTAATGTTTATAATTAATGATGCCAATAAGATGTTTTGAAAATGTTTTTATTTGTAATTAAAAACACATTAATTGTTAGAATAGTAAACAATTCAAACCAGGATTTTATTACTTTAAACATTGAGTCAGTGTGAAAAAGTTCAATATCAATTCTAGTAGTTAGAATATAATTTTTTTTTTAAATTTAAATATACATTAATTCTAGCTACATTGTAAATATCGAATAGTTAAAATTAAAGTATTTCTTATTATAGAGTTATAGAAAAGAAATAACAGTGATTAATATTTGATTTTTATGTAATTTTGATTACAAGGAAATGAAGCTAAAAAAAGTATAGACTTATATTTTATAAATTTTGCTGTTCTAAATATTATACATTTGTGGATTTATATATTTTGCTGTCCTAAGTAGCGAAGGTTATATGGTCCCCCTTTTAATAATTGGTCAATTTAATTTCAAAAGTCAACAAATCTAAAACTTAAACGCAATTTGATTAATCTTAGCACTTTTATAAAAATATTTTTGTATTTAAAATAAATATGCGTATCACAAAGGAACTGATTAACCCTTTAAAGAATCCATAAAATGATGTGTAAATTTATTCTTTTGTGTTATGGCTTTATCACCAATAAAAAAAACATTTAAAGCTATAAAAAAATAAAAATTATAAAAAAAATCTACAAACTTCTTCGTTGTAATAAATCCAATAAGGGATTCGCTGAAAGATAAAATCAAAATTTTAGTTATAAGCAACCTTCATTATGAAATGAAATATAAGTTTTTGTGTATAATATCCTAGACTTCATAGACTTTTATGATTTTATAAATAATTAATGTTCAAATAGCGTTAGGCACTTACAGGATATATCCTGTTGTTACATCCTTCGGTTTTATTTTCTTTCGACGTCGTATTTGTCTTATCAGAGCAATTAGTTACGCTGTTTCAAAACTCATAAAATTCTCTAAACCAGGTACTTCATAAATCAAGCTGTTTCCAAAAAGTAATTAATATTTTAATTGCTTCTTCAAACATTTTTTTCTATCGTGCCTTTGTTTTCATATTAGCGTACTGAGTGCTGATAGGAAGGTGAAACTGGCGGAAATTCCGCTCTCTTCAAACTATAAAATTTATTAATGACTCCAAAGTTTGAAGACTTATTGTATGAAATATATACATATATATTATTTTTGTTTTGTATTTCTTCATTAACTGTTTGTTGCATATTTCGTATTACTTAAGGAAACCATATAATAATGTAATAATAAAACTTTCTCCAACATTACAAGAAGTATATTAATTATGTTATAGTATATTATATAGTATATTATATTAGTTATAGTATATTATATTAGTTTGTAAAAGGGATCGCTTAGTTTTCCCCTCATTTATTTCTTCATATAAAACAGATAAAAAAGATATAGTTTTGAATAATTATATTTAAGTCTCGCTTCAAAACAAGGACTATTTTCAAATGGAATTTGTAGCTTTAAATCACGATTAGATAATGTGGACGACACTTGGACTGCCCACTCAACCAAATTTCTATATCACACAATGAATTTACATTTGATCAAATTTAATGCACATTAAGTCCATGTGCATGACAAATCTTAATGGAATCAGATCTCTGAGTTAGAAACAAATAATCCTAAAGCTGAGATTTTACCGCTAGACCATCATGGCCCCTTAATTATTGTGAAAGATTTTGGATCTTTTTTTTTTCCTTTTGTCGCTTTAGTCCAAAATTGAATACTTATCCTTTTCCTTTTGTCGATATAGACCAAAATGTAATACTTGTCATTTTACTTTTGTAGCTTTAGTCCAAAACGTACCTCTTGTCTTTTTCCTTTTGTCGCTTTTAGCGAATATTTAATATATATTTTTTTCCTTTGGTCGCTTTAGTCCAAAATTGAATACTTATCCTTTTCCTTTGATCGATATAGTCCAAAATGTAATGCTTGTCATTTTACTTTTGTAGCTTTAGACCAAAATGTAATACTTGTCATTTTACTTTTGTAGCTTTAGTCCAAAACGTACCACTTGTCTTTTTCCTTTTGTCGCTTTTAGCAAATATTTTATATATATTTTTTTCCTTTGGTCGATTTAGTCCAAAATTTAATATTTTTGTAAAAAAAAGGCATCAAGATTTGATATCAAATTTAAAATATTAATACAGTTAGTAAACAAATATTAGTACAGTTATTAATACAGTCTTTGAATTACTAAACTCACATATGCCAGGAATAGAGACTATAGATAATCAAATATTTGACCAGTTTCTTCCAAAATTAATGGAGTTCAATCAATGAGCTGAGGTCTGCAATTTCCATTAGGCTTATTCATTATATTCTCATTCCTTGCGTCACTTTTGAGTTATTTCTATTATATTCTTTCGTGATTTTTTTATTTTTCTGTGCATTTTTTTCTGTTATAGATGGCTGTTTATTTCAATCCACTTTTAATTATTAATTTTGATTGGTTGTTCGAGAAGTTTTTTTTAATAGAGAATTTCAGACCTTTATTATTTATTTTTAATGTTATACATTTGTACCGCATATTTTCTTTACTCCTTAGTCACTCTGCCAATGTTCATGAGATTTTTTTTCTTACAACTTCCGTTTTTCAATCTTTAATAATCATATCGAAGCGTGTTTAATAGCGTAAAAATCAGTTTAAGCAGGCATATCTTCTAGTAACATAATAAAACATGAAATATATTTTGAAAATTAAACATATTAACATGCATGTCATGAAATAAATTTCAAAAATATAATCACTTTTTAAAAATTAAATAACTATCTGCTTAGAATTCACTATCTTCTATTGTTTTGAGCTTGGCTTCACTTCCAATAAAACAACTAAAGAATATATTCGCTATACATGCTAATATCAAATGCCTGTGGACCTTGTTCCATTTCTGGCCGTCACGGCAAACTATGCCTAAAATTTGAACCGCTCCAAATCCTCTTTGAGTTTCTGCTTATACCTCTACTGAAAGACGGAAATGTTCTCCACAGATAAGAATTATTGCATGACTTCTCTTTTATGTATTCATCTGTCTAGCTGGAATAGAATGCACCTGAATTGTTTGTTCTAGAGAAGAAAATCGTCACATTCTTATGACCTTTTCGTGGAATATTAATAGGACTCTTATGCTTCGATAGAGTTGTTTTCTGCGAGGTATTACAGAATTTATTCGGAAATAAATTGTTTTCCTATTATTAAGCTTTATATGAGAAAAGTTTTGTTTTCTACATCGAGCCAGCGAAAGTATTCTCTTAGTTTGTTTCTCATTCAGCTCACTACGAGGTTAAACTGAAAGTATTGATAGTTTCCCGTTGACATCTCTTCTATTACTTTAAAAACAGCCTTTAAAAAATTGTTAATAATTATTTTTTGCTTTGTTATCTTCGATACATTTCTCAGCTTTTATTATTATAACCAATCACCTTTGCACCTGAAAATTGAAACTGATGCCTTTTTTTTGAATTTCTTTTAAAAGGTATGTTTCTAACTTTTGAAATGGTATTAAATTTATTTTATGGATAATATTCGTGAAAGTTAATGCAGAAAAATCGTAAAATTTCGCTTAAATTTTTATTAACCAATTCTCTAATTAAAACTTTAAAGAATAAGCTGGTGTTTCATTTCTATATTTATTAAATTTTGTAGTTATAGGTCAAACGATCTTTCCTGTATAGCGCCAATTTACGCAGATTCGTCATTATTAGTACAAAATTGCAACAAATGAAAAAAATATGTTCAGAAAGCTAAAGTTATAATCAAATTTATTATATAATCAGAATATGTTTTAAAAGGCATACTTAGAACTTTTCTTAATTTTTTTATATATTTAGGTTTATCTATAAAGATAGATGTGAGCATATTTACAGAAAAATGTTTTTAATCCACCGCACTTATTGCCCAAAATTTCTTCAATTACGAATCTTTTATAAAAACTGTTTTAATTCGAAAATGGACAACAAATTACTACTCAAAAAAACAGAAACCTCCAAAAAAGATGTCAGTAAAGAAATGTACTATCTGTCTACTAATTATAAAGAAGAAAAACTGCGCGGGTGAACTCTCCATAAGATAGTCTGTTTGATCTAGAGTTACCACGTTTAGTATAGATACATTTTTGAGTGTGCAAATTTGTACCTCGGAAAATAAACTCAAATTTAAATTTATGAAGCACTAAGCGTGATTTTCGTGTTTTTTTTGCGTTAACCCCTTAAAAAATAATTTCATGAAACTTATCTTTATATTCATTTAATTTTTTTAAATTTCTTTAATTACCAATTTAGAAATTATTCACCAATTTTTGTAATTATTAAATTTAATTTATTGGTTTGTGGCATAGTTCTGAAAAAATTTCATCGTTGCAATAAAATTTAAATAGTTTGCAACTAATTTAATTTAATGTATTGGTTTGTGGCATAATTTTGAAAAATTTTCATCTTCGCAATGAAATTTAAACAGTTTAGAATTATTTTATTTTGTTTATTGGTTTATGACCTGATTCTGAAAAAAATTCATCGTTGCAATGCAATTTAAATAGTTTGCAATTATTTAGTTTAGTTTTTGATTTGTGGCATAGTTCTGAAAAAATTTTATCGTTGCAATGGAATTTAAACAGTTTACAATTATTTAATTTAATTTCTTGGTTAGTGACATCGTGGCTCGTGACATTTTAAAAAAATTTCATCGTTGCAATGAAATTTAAACAATTTGCAATTACTTTATTTAATT